>OMNN01083132.1:0-22785 GCA_900302755.1 Chromis chromis | reverse complement strand
TAATTCAATTCAATTCAATTCAATTTTATTTATATAGCACATATTTACAACACATGTCATCACATATCATCATAAGGAATTAATGATTCGAGATTTGGACCTTAGTGGGAAATAAAAGTGACAGAACAGTGAAATATTAAGAAACTAGAATGCACTCAAGCGAGATGCAGACCCACGCCGGATGCATTCCTAAACATGGCAGGTAGCCCTGTGACCTTGACCTTTTGACCCCCAAATTAATGGGTGACCAGGGTAGGTCAAGATGAACATCTGTGCCAAGTTTGGTTATCCTATCTCTATTTGTTCTCGAGTTATCGTGCGGACATTTTGCACTAAGTAGCCCTGCGACATTGACCTTTGACCTTTTGACCCCAAAATTAATGGGTGACCAGGGTAGGTCAACATGAACATCTGTGCCAAGTTTGGTTATCCTATCTCTATTTGTTCTCGAGTTATCGTGCGGACATAGCCACACACATACATACATACATACAGACAGACTGGCTGTGATCGCCCTACCCACAGCCCGACTTCGTTGGCGTGGGTAATTATGTTTTTTTAAAGTTACCACACTGTGATAACTGTGAGACACTGAGGAAAACCTTCTGACCCTCAGCAAGTCTCCAGTCAGCTAAGACGATTGATTGCGAGGCTTAAGTTTTGAGTAAAAGTTATATAACCAGTCTGAGGCAGTGGCCCTGACACAAATGTTGAATTCTTTAGTTTTTTTGATAAAATTCTGTCTTAGCATTTCTTGATGCTTACATTCTGCCCAATCCTCTGCACACAGCTCACGGTTGGCATCCTTCAAGCTGCAGACCTCATGTCCATGGACTCAGGTGGAACGTCAGATCCTTACGTCAAAGTCCTGCTTCTCCCTGATAAGAAGAAGAAGTTTGACACCAAAGTGCACAAGAAGACGCTGAACCCTGTCTTCAATGAGACATTTGTCTTCAAGGTAAGTTTACTACTCCTGTCTGTCTATGCTGTGAGAAAATATATCTGCAGTTACACCCAATAAGGTGTGCATCCTGCTCTCATATGCATGCAGCAGCAACATAAGAGAGACAGATTTAACATTTTTGGATGATAATGACTAAGTTAGTGTATTTATATACAAAATAAGATGCACAAATAATTATCCTAACACCCTGTGTGCCCCTCACAGTGTGTGGAGTGTAATAGAACTGACTGTGTGTTGTCTGGATCTGTGTGTACCCACTGGCCTGTGCTGCCTACAGTTTCCTGTCCTGCCTAATAAGGCCCGCGGAGACTTTACAAGTGGCTCTGGGTCAAGCTGGAAGCTCTGCCAGTCTGCAAATTTGCAGCAGCAAAAAAAAAGAAAAAAAAAAGAAAAAGAAAAAATGAATGAAAGAAAAAAGAAACAATCTTATTTTTCAGAAGGCTTGTGCCTGTTCTCTCTCAGACAAAGCCACTGAAATATTCAGCACCACATTTATTATTTTCCCTGTGGAGATTTATTTGACTTACTTTTTGAACTTAAAAGACAGGATGGGATGGTGGTATAGAGACCATCTTCAGTTTTACATTTCTGTCATCTGGAATGGATATTTTTCAAAATATTTAACGGATGTTCCCGTTTGAAATTAAATAATGTAATTAAATTTATCTGCTTCAAAGGCATATTATTTGTCACTGTGTATTCCTCCTCACATCATTTTAATCTATTTTTAGTTTTTAGCTGTCAATGTATCTTCTTCATTCCCTGGTTTCCCCCATAGTGTCCAGTAAACAACATAACTGTAAATAAGTATTTGTACCATCTGTCTAATGAGGTTTCCCGCTCAGTCTGACTTGCTTGCTGTTGCCCTTTCCAAGAAACTACAGTTAGAAGATGCTCATATGAACACTTAATGATGTTAAAAACAATTCTTTTGAACACATTACATCTATTACTTGCAGTCAGCTTTCTCTTTTTCAACTGTCTATTGGATGAAATGTGGATATTTAATTCAAAAGCAACACTGTATCTGTTTATCAGGTGCCCTACGAGGAGCTTGGTGGCAAGACCCTGTGTATGTCTGTTTATGACTATGACCGATTTTCCAAACATGACGTCATCGGAGAAGTAAAGATTCCCATGAACACCATCGACCTTGGACGGCCGATCGAGGAGTGGAAGGACCTGGAGAGTGCTGATCAAGAGGAGGTGCTGATTAAACTGATTTACCTGAGTAAAATCAAGCTCTTAAAGAATAGTCCACTGATATTACATATTTTCCCGGTGTCAACAAATCACATGAAAATCCTCCGTGCAATAGCCCTCCACTGTTTGTTGTAAATTGTTTGTGTATATATGTCATGCTGCTGCCATAAATACTCACTGAGGAACTCAATGTGTGCAGTTAATAATAGTTCCCACATGCACTCTTTACTTATATTAAATAACGTTTGCTAAAAACTGCAGTGCCCAGCTAATATATGAGGTGTTGAGAACCACACCCAGCTGAGGAAGGTCAGAAAGTACATCAGCAAGTCCTTTCATGGGATTTGTTGACAAGCCATCCTTAACCTTCAAGGATAATTCCTCAATTTGCAGTTGTTAAAAGATGGTATTTTACGTAAGTGCACAAACATTCAGGCACCTATCAGAGTCAATATATTCATTTCTTACATTAGTGCATTGAGTACTCATAATTTGTCTTGATGGCACTGCTTGCCTGTGAAGTATGAGGTTAAGGTGTTTTTTATGCACGATTACTTTTTATTCAAATGGATAGGTTACATTGTTTGCTAGCATCTATGTTATTTTCCATTTTGTTTTTCAAGGAAATGTCACCATGATATCTGAGGACACTGCAAACTTTGCTGCTCAGAGTTATCTGAAATCCTGATAGAGCTGTGGCATTCGGAGCAAATATATTGCCAATGTTCCCACAAGGTCACACAGAACTCAATTTCAGCACGAGAGTATAATTCAAGATAGAGAGCAGGCGACAGCAGAACATTTTGCATCAACGCGTCATAAAGCAAGCAGTTTGCAATTGTCTGATGAGTGTGTATGCTTGTCATTTCTGCCTCTCCTCTCTGTGCTGGGTGCTCAGCCTGAGAAACTTGGAGACATCTGCATCTCTCTACGCTACGTCCCCACTGCCGGGAAACTAACCGTCTGCATCCTGGAGGCAAAGAACCTGAAGAAGATGGACGCCTGCGGCTTATCTGGTAGAAAAATGCCTTAATTAACTCAAAGTCACAGAGGTGTAAACAGGATCTTGATTACTACAGCTTTGTTTATGACAGTGGCTGTGAATATTATAAACAGTCGGTGCTATGATATCAAATGGTAAAGCCAAGGTTTCAGGCACTGGATGTTTTTTTTTTTTTTTTCCTTATTGTCTTTATTATTTAACAAAGCTACTTCAAGAATTTGCTCAAATAGAGCCTTTACTTTGTCAAGAAAATGTACATGGAAAATACAGTTTACAATTTTAGTTTTCCTGTATACATAGAAGACTGCATATAAACAACACATCCTGGAAACTGAGGATAAGTTGACACAGAAAACAATGAAGTACTCAATGATTTATGGTGGTCCCTTATGCTGATCATATTGGTGCCCATTCCAGATCCTTATGTGAAGATCCAGCTGCTGCAGGGGGGTAAGCGTCTGAAGAAAAAGAAGACTACAGTGAAGAAGAACACCCTGAACCCATATTACAATGAATCCTTCAGCTTTGAAATCCCATTGGAACAGATGCAGGTACAGTACAAGTCAAACCAGACTGCTGGATTTCATTGATATGTTAAAATGTCTTTTACATTAATCCCCTACATATATTCTGATGAAGTGATGACTTCATAACAGTGGAATCACAACATTTCTCTTGTTTCCCTTCTCAGAAAATCCTGGTGGCAGTCACAGTGTTTGATTATGACAAGATAGGTAAGAACGACGCCATCGGAAAGATCTTTGTGGGCAGCAAGGCTACCGGCTTAGGTCTGAAGCACTGGTCTGACATGCTGGCTAATCCACGCCGCCCCATCGCCCAGTGGCATGCCTTGCAGCCAGAGGAGGATATTGATGGTCAGCTGGCCAAGCTAAATGCCAAGAAGTAACATGCTCCACCAACCAGCTAATGCACTAACTCAGAAATCCAACCCCCACCCCTACTTTGCATGAATCCCATGACTTAACACGTGACTACTCGTCATGAATCCTGCACAGCAAAAAAGAGACATCTTAGAATATCTGCTCATTCATAGTTAAGTCAAAAGAAACTCTTTTTAAGCATCACATTTCACACTTTAGTGTATGCTGAGAAGAGTGGCGTTGAGTTATCGGGTGACTGGTCCATGAATGATCGACTTTTGGTCTTTCTTTCGTTTGAAGAAACTTAGAAACTGATTCTAGGGTGCTGACACTGAATGGAAGTCTTGGTGAAGACAATGCTGGATAAAAAGCTTTAGTTTAGTTTATAGAGCATGCTTTACTTACGTCCCCACTGCTCCGCGTGCTCCACGCCCAGTATTGTATCTTGCTAATAAGTGTGCTATAACATGCAATAGAAAGTACTGTAGTTTTGGGTTATTTCCTGCATAGAGTCGGTTTAAGTCTATTAATGCAAAAAGATTTCATTAAGAACGAACCAGATTAAGGTCACTGTATGCAGTGATGGATGTTGTAATATATTTTCAAGAGAAATTTATCTTCATTTTATCAGCTCACATTTGAGAAGGTGATACAAACAGTGCCGCAGTTTACAGTTCAGCAGGGACGATACATCTGTCTGACCTTTGTTGCTTGTCTAGTGTTGACATGAGGGCACATCTATGCATTTAGGTTCAACACACATGTCTGTGTCTTCAGACAGATCTGATTTAGGAAAGGAAAACATGGGTGCCTTCCTGATATGACACTTTGAGAAATATGGTAGGTTTCATTGTTTATTTAAGAGAGGTTGGATGTTATTCAAAAGCTGTCAGGGACACTGTGAATGTGCCATCTGAAATCTGGTTTGAGCTGTGTTGACCACTTGGATGTAAAACCTTACTTATCATGGAAGAAGTAAGGAAACTGGAAGGATTACCAATGAACACGTATGACTATGCTTCTTTTGAATTCTACTGTTGCTTCCGAAAAAACAGTGCCATCGATCTCATTTTATTTTGATAACCATTAAAATGATTGTACGTCTTTGACTCATGTTGTAGTTTACTCAGCGTTCCGTAGTCCACTTCAACACTTCAATAGTTTCTGGTGAAACAACACGAGGATTTCTGTCGAAGACGAGATGTTTTTATAGAGAATTGAATTTGAACTGTAAGATGTAGCTTCACTTTTTAAAAAGATTGTGAATTCAAGAGTAACATGCAGGTTTGTAGAATCTAAACACAGCAACTGCTACATCAAACATATAATATGATACACATACCCTGGGCCATCTGCTTGAACCAAATAGAGCTGCAGAATCGAGCATGTATCATGCCTCGCAGTGTTCCATGTTGTTTGAATCGCTCAATCAAGACACAAGCTTTGCAAACCTGGAGCTAAAGTGCTGCAACATGGCGGTGTTACAACGTCATCACAGATATATTGTGTTTAGTGTAATGTGTAGAGGCTTGGAGGCAATAAAAAGGGCACAAGGAATAAATTATAAGCAACTGAATACCAGATTGTGTCTTTTAGCCAGTAAGGAACACTTAACGTTGAAATTTTGTGAAATTATAGAATATAAAATGTCATCCATGTGGTTTAAATCCCCCTCTTAAATTTCAAGGAGATAATTTACTAATATAATAATAACACTCTTTCCATGTACCCCACTATTATGTAGATGATAGAAGATACATAGAAAGACTGTGAGGCGTTTTTAATTCTTTGGTAAAGAATTATAAAAAGATTAAATCCACATTTCAGTGTCTTACAAATTGTAGAAGTTAGAAAGAACCGCATGAATCCAGGAGGTTTCCCAGGTGAAATATTTCAGCTCTATAGAGTCTGTAGTTCTCAAATTTTAACATCAAGTTTTCAGTAATGGTTAAATCATTAAAATAAGGTATTCAGTGTCTTGTAAAAAAAATGTTAAAGCCCTTTTTTTGCATCCAAATTGTCAGCAAACGTATCTAAAGGGAGGTGAACAGCAGCACACGGATTGGTCCATCCACAGTACTTCTTCTTTCTATTGTTAACATCATGCATCGCGCAGATTTGTTAATAGGCTACAGCATGTATTTACAAGATGATGTAAATAGCAGCATGTTTTAAAGAGGAACCATAATTATATTGTGTATGTGTGTTTGTGTTCTGTGTCATTTTTTGATAATAAAACGGAGTACAACAAAAAAAAAGTATGCACTGACTGCAAAGTGTATGTATTTTTGCTGAATGGGACTGAATGTACGTCTGAATAATCCACGCCGGGCTCCACAGGCTCCTGAAAACGCCTTGGTTAAAAGCAGGGTTGCTTTATGTATCATGTGAATATCCACTTAGCTTCCATAGTGCTGCATGACTGTCTGGTTTTCTGTCACCGTTTGTATTTGTTCTCTGTGCTAAATCCAGTGTTACAGTGCTCTTCGGGCTGCAAGTCATGTACTCCCTGTTATTTTCTGATTGCAACTTGTTGTGTTTGCCGCTAACTAGTAGAGTGTATATAATTCAAAACAGGAGAATATTTGCTGGCTCCTTGATTTTCTATCTCAGTGTACCGTAAGTGTTTCCTTCATTTACTCCTGCCAGATGGGTGTCAAGTCTTAGTTAATCAAATGTAGATACGGTGGACGACTTAATTGACTTGTAGCCCCCTTTTTCTTAGTACGTCATTAAATTGTACCTCCTCATCTTATTGCTATTCAAACACGCCCTCTTTATATTTGCATCTAAAATAAACCTAACTTTATTTTTAAGTCCTAATACAGTATTTTCTATTCCTTTGCTGTATTAGTAACATGCCATTATTATTACAGCATATTATTGATGCTGTCCTCTCAAGTAGCTCCACTCCAATAAGTAAGCAATCAATACAATTCCATTACAAACTTCCCTTTATGAATGAACACACAGTTGAACTAATGGATTGCAATGGGATGAGCTGGTGTTGTGTCACTTGTGCATGCTCTGAGATATTGATGCTGTCTATAATGACACTTCTAATGTGGGGATTTGTTTTCCCCATCTGCTTTTTGAGTCATTATCATTTACTCTTAGATAAATCTTTATTTACAAGATACAGCGCATGAAGATGAACAGTCCTCATCTTCATGACTGTCCGTCTTCTTGATTATAATGTAGCTTTGTGTTCGAGAGGCTGAGGGGAAGCCAGAAGATTCATTTGTCAATTTTAAAAATCTTTTTTTGTTTGTTTTTTTGTGAAGAAGCACCTCATTACATTGTTTTCTATAATGTGTGTCTGTTCATCTTCTGCCGGGGTCATTTGATATATATCACACACATCAGATCCTCCATTTGCTGTTTCGTGTATTTGCAATAGGACCAACACAGCCCCGATTGGTTTATTGGTGTTCTGTTAATGCATTATATCACTTCTCTGCAATGCAGGCAACAAAATCCCTGTCTTCCTGGGTCTCACAAGCTGTCTTGAGCACAGAGCAGACCCAAACAGTGCAAAATCCACATTCGCCATGCAATACTGCCAACCTGCTGCTTCAGTGCTGGTTCCTCTGTAGTCGACATCCTCTTATGTGAACATAGCCATAATACAGAACATCCAAAGACCTGATTATCATCCTACTCAGTCATGTAATTCACTTACCAAGCAACATAGACAAGGGAAATGCTTGAATGTCTTTCTTGACTCTTGTTTTGTCTTGTTGTAGAGGTGTGTCAATAGTTGTGCCTTTTTGTGAAGTGCATGATTTATTTCCGTACAGAATCCATGTTTTCCAGCGAAAAAAAAAAAAAAAAAAAGCAGACAAAAAGACCAAACAACTTGTCGTCATACATCACTCTATGTAGAACTGAAGTATCCAAGGGAACCAAAATATGGGTTGTGGTCAGGACATATGTGTGTTGTCAAAATGTAATCGTAGGAAATAAAGGCATTTTAAGTAGCCTTGTCCTGTGTGGTGTGTAAATGGATCCAGAGGATGCTTTTCCTCTTCTGGTCAGCGGGTGGCATCATATACATTCCAGTAACTCAGCTTCTCTGACGCAATAAAAGTGTGACAACAGAATATGGATGAAAAACCAAACCATAATCTAACATATGTGCAGCGTGATGAACTGCTACACTGAATCCTGTGTCAGTCTGAGTTTAGGTGGACAAAATCTCACATTTATCTCTTGAAAAAAGTGCAAAGACACAGTTGAAACTCATTTTATGACTCATAATTTACAATATCACTCTCACCATCTGGGGATAAAGCTCATATGATATGATCAGAAGCTCCCAAACAGCTATTTAATTGACCTTGAGGTGAAATTGCTTTGTCACTTCTCATTAACATGACTTTTAATAAAAGAGACCAACTCTGAAGCCAATGAGACTGAGCTGATAACACATGCTTTACATGCAAGTCTGGTTTGGTGCCTGTTTGTGCAGCATTGTTTTTCACTTTCCGACTACCTTTTATACATTTGATTGTTTCACTATTTGCACACACGTAAGAGGAAAAGCGCGTCATTTGCGATATCATCCGTCAAGGTAAAGCTCCTAAATCAGCGATGACGCTCCCACGTTCCTGAGAAACGCAGCTCATCCATCATCCGCTGTGCCTGGTATAGTTCAGAGCCGCTTTTCAGGGTCTGCATATAGATTCAACCAAATATTGCAGTTTCCATGGTAATACCTTTGTGGAGGTACCTGCAATGTTTTGTCCATGTCAATGCAGGGATAATCCTGTTATATTTATGAAATTATAGAAAGGCTGCACAGTTTGTTCATGTAAAGACAGTGAAGAAAAAACTTTAGCTGGGATTTGGCTTTACACAGAAATTACTTTGTGAATGCATAAGATCAACTTTTATTTAATGTATTTTCAGTCTGGCATTGTGCTACTACAGTGGATACAGTACATTTACCTGTAAAATGTGTCTTCACATCACTCAACAGGCACCAAGTCTGACATCTCTGTCATTCTGCTAAATATTAAAATCACTAGAATGGGCTCAAGTTTTCTGGAGAGCTACTGTATGTACATATATTCCTCCAGAGGATGA
Organism: Chromis chromis; assembly: GCA_900302755.1. Taxonomy (NCBI): domain Eukaryota; kingdom Metazoa; phylum Chordata; class Actinopteri; family Pomacentridae; genus Chromis; species Chromis chromis. The sequence continues at coordinate 13,646 of OMNN01083132.1, read as the reverse complement.
ATGTACAATGAATACTAATATAAATATGGCCTCTTAGGTCCCTCCCTCTTCTTCTCCCACTTGTTCGTCTTGTCTCACTTCGAAAGTTTAGTGATGACGCGGATTAAAGCCCCATTCTCATCCTTCAGTCTTTGGTTTTCCGTCTTCAGCTCTGTTTTAACCTGAGGAGAGAGAATGAGAAGAGAGAGTTTATAATAAGTCCCAAGTGGTTCCTTTCCAATCATAATGTCAATATAAGACCTTACTAAAACATTAAACAGACATGCAGATAGCATGTGTGCCATATACTAATTTTTGCTATATGACAACTGCATTTTGTGGCTTATCCTTTGCTTTTAGTTTAGAAGTCACTTCACATTATTATATTCACGTACTATGCACCAGGCCTGGTTTTGATTTCTGGTTATTTCAGCAACCTTTTCAGCCCCCATCATGTCATAATGGAGGTAACAGATTCAGACCAACAGACCAGAATGTCAAACATGTTCCTCCCCTGTCATCAAAACAAAGGCATGGCTTTGCGTACTTGCAAAACATGAATAAGATGTACAGTATGCCGTGACTCAAAACACCTGGAAATCAATGCTGAGCTTTTCCACAATATAAGATAATAATGACTTACTAAGCAACCGTCAAAGTTCTTAAAAAAAAAAAAAAAAAAGACAGTGATTTGCTTAATCCCGACTGTGTGTGCGTCGTTTGATCAGACCTCATTATCAGCGATCCAAGAACCCCACAACTGTCAAGGCATCTGATTCAATTGTTAATAAGTCAAATAAATCCTGATTAACGCAAAGAACTTAATCCACTTCAGACCATGTGAGACGAGCTCAGAGAAACAAAGACATCCAGAAATGTGTCATTTGAAAACCAAAACAGCTGCTGATATCTAATATGATAATATTTTCCAACTCAGTTTGGCTGATTGCTGATACCAATATATTCACATAGTTTTTGCAACTAATTTCACAGAACATCAAGTCTCTCACTGTAGTAGAATTAAGATATTACTATTACTGCAGATGCAGACATAAAATATAATGATGTTCAACTGTACACATTCACTGGGCAAAATAAGAGAACTATGCTGTATTTATTTTTATGTAACATTAGTCAGCATCATCTTATCTTGTTGCATTTTAAAGTCTTAATCAGCCAATACTGATAAAGACATCACTGTGTCTCCCTATTCTCTACTGACTTGTGTTCCCGCTGCTGACTCGTCCAGAAAGAAATCTGGCCTCACGAGAAAAGGACATCTGATCTGGATAAATCTGAGCAATTTATTACAATAAAGCAAATACAATGATGTATACACACCCCCCTCCCACACACATGATCCTGTATTTGCTGACACACAAACACAATTGGACCATGGCTTGAATACACGTAACAGAGCTCCTCTGTTGTGGTCTATTTACAGGCCAGCATGTCGTGTTTGTTTACACCTCTCATTCACAGATAACAAGAGGTTTTTGTTTGTATTCTCATGGGCACGACACAGCAGACGTTTGTGAGCATTACACTGCTGGATGAATACTGATGGTGCACCCGTTGCAGCGTCAAAGTGCTCACACATTCCACAGCCAGCAGAGCATAATGGTGACAAATGATGTCAGCTAAGACCACCGTAGACAGAACCGCCAAGACCGCGGCACCAAGTCCCCCAAACACTTTACACAGTTTGGATTTGATTGTTCTCTTCATATCAACAAGCTTTTTTTTTAGTGTAAGAAGTTCTGTTATATTATTTACTCTAACTATTCTTAAAAGAGACCAAATGTAAATAAATAAAAGCGAAGGAAAGGAATATTAAGGGCATCAAATTAAAGGAATTTATAAAACCTTACCTTCAACTGTTCTTCCATATCTGATATCCTCTTTTTGAGGCTCCAACTTCCCTGTTAAGAACATTTAATAAAGATAATTAGGATAAACTACTCAGAATACAGAAACATCCTTTGATGCTGAGTCCTTACCTTCTTTTCTGCTTCTAGCATGTTGGAGCCACAATCACTCGATGTTCCCTTCAGCAGCAATAAAAGATAATTATGAAAAAGATCACAGCACACTTGGTTGAATCTGCACGACTATGGGTACTGCATTCCAATAACATTGAGCCAGTGTGACAGTAATGGTGTTAAAGATCCAATATTCCTGCATAAAACAGTTGGAATGATTTGAACTTTTGAGATTTCACTCACTTTTTCAGTTGCCGCTTCTGCCAAATTGTCCTTCATTTTGTTCCCACTAATGAATCTAAATGTGCACATTAATCACTGACAGCAGTACCTGCGCTCTCTGCAGCTGGTCCTGGATCATGGTGAGTTCCTGTTTACTTGTTTCCAGACGGGACTTGAGCCTTTGATTGGTGGCCAGTGCCTTTTCATACATCTACAAAAATGCGCACTTGTTAGGATTTACAAAGGATTATTTTTAACACAGAGACTGATAACCAGGGACATCAGCAGGCAAAGGGATTCTTTTTATGGTAGTTTTAACTGTTTATTGGGGAAGCAGCTGTAGAGCATTTTTATTTTTAGCCCCGAGTAGGAACTATTCTGGGTCTTCAAATATCTAAACAACTTGGTTCATGTATTCACGGTGCTAAGATGATAATGACTTTGAGGAGCCTCTGACTTTTCATAAAGCATCACTGCATCAGCATTTAAATTATTCCAGTGCTGTAATGATTTGTGATCCACTACTTTCAAAATGCATTGACATTCTCATCAGCCCTCTTGCGTTTAGTGCTAATTAGTAGATATTAGCATGTTTAATAAAGAGATCGGTTGGTCCAATTAACACTCAGAAAACCCAAAGACATTAAACTTACAAAACAGAAAGAATATGTAAAGAGCTGATAATTTTAACAGGTTATCAATAATCAAAAACTGAATTATACCAATTAATTTTCTGTCAATCAAACAAGTAGTTTCAGCTCTTTTATTATTGTAACATAAACCAATCAGGCATAACATTATGACCACCTGCCTAATATTGTGTTGGTCCCCTTTATGTGGTCAAATATGCTCTGAACCATTGGGCATGGACCAGAGGACCTCTCAGGGTGTCCTATGGGGTCTGGCACCAGGACGTTGGCAGTGGATCCTTTGGGTGCTCTGGCTTGTGCAGTGGGGCCTCTGTCTGTCTGCTTCATCAGATTGGGGTCTAGGAAGTTTGGAGGTCAAACCAACATCTTGGGACATTGTCATGTTCCTCAAGATGTTCCTGATTGGTTGATGTTGTTGCCATGTGGTGGGGTGCATTTTCCTGCGGGGGGTAGGCCAGTGACATTTGGGATTTCCATTTGCATGAGGGAGTGTGCTTGTTCTGGGACAATGTTTATTTGGATGTCTAAGTCTCATCAACACTGATGTTAAAATCCAAGGTTTTCCATCAGAACACCACATAGTACCAATATGATCAATGTTATTCACTTCACCTGTCAGTGGTCATAATGTTGTGGCTGATCGGTGTATTGTTGTGTACTTTTAATTTGAAATCTCCGAGTTAGAAGTGCAGCATCCCTTTAGAGGAATGACATTTACGTGTTTAGTTCTTATTGGATACTTTACAAAGACGTCATCTTGGTTTATATTTCATTTGTGCTTTAACCTGTTTTTTGTTTTTTTTAAACCCACCGATGAAGGCTCAGTGTTGAGAACAGTTGGTTGAATGAGGTATGGAGTTTCTGTCTAGTTTACTGGTGAGGTAGCAACAAACTGCAGATCAGCAGCAGTTATTGAGAATTCAAGGTGCATCACCTGCCTTTTTATAGTCATTGTTCATTGTCTCTTCTTCTGCCTTTTTCCTTGCAGAGAGTCTGTTCTCCCTTCGTAAGAAGTAGGACTCGGCGTGGTTTGTTGACGTGTCATTGGAGACATCAGTTGATCCAGATGAGCCCAATCTAAAGACATAAGACAGGTAATAACCAACCACCCAGGTTTAGCGCAGTCATTATTCAAATATAATATCACTCAGATTCTTTTCTTTGCTCTCATTGTGGTAAAATGTGAATGTCTTTCCTATATATTGATGATGTAAATTAAAATAGAAGAAGCTTACCTAGAGAGTCTCTCGTGCTGAAATAGAGGAGAAGTGTTTTAGAATTGGCATCATTTAATCAAAGTAATAAAAAAAAAGGCAACATGAAAACCATTGTGTTTTTAAGGACATTCCTGAACATCTTAACCACGATTTGAGCTCTACTTAACCCCAACTCGAACCACACACTGCATAAACAAGCCATTCAACCCCATAATGACTATATTTCAGTAGCTGCACAAATGACGACAACACACAGCTTGAATTCATCTTTGTTTGACAGGCTGTTTGGTCATGGTGTGATGTTTGCTCAGTACGATGTGAAATCAAATCCACAACTGAGGTTACACCATGCTGAATATTTTCCTCTGCACAGTACTCCAGACACACAGTTCAAATGCACACTGGACATTGTTAATACATGTAGAATATTAGCATGCTCATACATTATTAACATGCAATGAAAGCTCTGTGACATTTCCAGGAATTCCTCATGAAAGACGTTTCTCAGTTTTCCATGAAAAGCTTTGTGGCGGTCTGAAATACCAAGCACGGCCAAAGGAGGAGAGAGGAAATGATCCCTTAAATAAACTGACAAGCACAGATAACTAAACACATCCAAAAAAGGTAATAACTCTGGCAGTGACCTTCACAATTTGTTCATTATTGCCTGTGGATGTTGGAAGGGTTTATTTAGATTCTTTTCTGAGAGATATTCAAGTGGAAGAGCAGAACTTGAACAACTAAGCAATAAAAAAAGTCACACCCCACTGAAAATCGGAGAGAACTTTGCATAAAACATCGGCTTACATCACCAGTAAGTATGATATGAACGCAGACATAATAAATGACAGCACAGACTGACATAGCTGGAAAGACAACAGAACGTGTATTAAGGTGTTCAGCTCAGCACTTCTTCAGATTATCATCTCTCGACCTCTACTGGATGATATCCTCTAATTAGTTTCTTTAATGATAGTGATGTGGAGCACACTGCTACATAGTCTCCCAGAGGCTTACAGCTAAGTTGAGGTTCAGTGATCTCAATGAAATTAATGTATTACACAAAACTTGTTTCTTTTTTAAGGAATCCATTACTTTAATTATGTATTCCTTGTCCAGTATGTAATTTCCAGTTAATAATAGAACATTAAACTTAACATATGTCCACATATCATCACAAATCCCTATACTAATGAGGGGGGCATACACAACATATTTATTTTATGTTCTTTAATAAAATATTACCACTAAGTCAACACCAAAAAGTATACCACAAAGTTCACTAAAAATGTTGCAGCATTAAGCCTGTGTGGACAGGCCTCAATCAGCCTTTCACAACTGGACACTGCAATTTTACCCCATTCTTTGTGAAACTGATTAAGCTCTGTCAGGTTGCATGGAGATCTTAAGTGAACAGTCCTTTTCAAGTCCTGCCACAAATTCGTAATTGGATTAAGTTCTGGGCTCTGATTTGGCCACTCCACAGCATTCATCTTGTTGTCTTTTAACCATTTCTATGTAGCTTTGGCTGTTTGTTTCTGGTCATTGTCTTGCAGGAGAACAAATCTTCTCCCAAGTAATAGTTTTCTTACAGACTGCATCTGGTTGTCCTCCATGATTTTTCTATACTTTGCTGCATTAATTTCACCCTCTACCTTGACAAGCCATCCAGGGGCTACTGCCAAAAAGCATTTTCCACATCATGATGGTGCCACCACCATGCTTCATGGTGGGGGTGGTGTGTTTGTGATTATGTGCAGTGTTTGCCAAACATAGCATCCAGTCTGATGGTCCAAAATCACACATTTTTGTCTCATCAGACCAAAGAACCTTCTTCAAGTTGACTTCAGAGTTTCCCATATGCCTTCTGGCGAATTCTAGTTGAGATTTAAACAGTTGTTTTATGCACAGTCTCCCATTTCAGCCATTGAAGCTTGTAACTTCTTCAGAGTGTTCTTGGTGGCCTCCCCCACTAGTCTCTCACTAGTCAATCAGCTTTAGAGAACAGCCTGCTCTTGGCAGATTTACACATGCCATAGTCCTTCCATTTCCTAATGATGAATTAAACTGTACTCCAAGGGATATTCAGTGACTTAGAAATGTTCTTATATCCATCCCCTGACTTATGTTTTTCAATAACCTCTTCACAGAGTGACTTAGAGTGTTCTTTTTTCTTCATGGTGTAGCTAAAGCCAGGGGTACTGATTCACCAGTGACTGGATCTTTCAGATACAGGCGTCTTTATACTACAATCACTTGTGATGCATTTACTGCACTCAGATAATCTCCATTTTACGAATTGTATTATTGCACAAAAAAACAAAAGGATGTGCCAAAGTGAAACAGAAATGTTGCGAGATCTGACCAAATAAGACTGCCATCGTAACTTTTAGGGAAAAGTTAACAAGGTGCTCATTCAGGCATGAAGCTGACATGTTCAGATAACATTAGATTGACAGAGTGGAGGAGTGGAGGTCTGAAAGGGGCTAAAGAGAATCAAAGTGGCACTGGCAGTAGAGTTTACTGCCCTAAAATAAAAGTTGCAACTATAACTTACTAGTAACTGTATTGATTGGTGAGTTTAGGAGCAGTAATGCATTACATCATTACATTTCAGACAAATGTTATGTGATAACAGGAATGCATTACTTTGTAAAGTGTTAATCCCAACACCAGTGACTGTGAAGGCCATAACATGTGATTTTCATACACAGCAAACTAGTGGTGCTCTGTATCAAACCATCTGCAAGTTTTTCCACTCAGTTATTCAAATTTCTTTCCATATGTATTTATGGCAGTTCTCTTTGTGTAACCTTGAATTACACTAATAATACTTGACCTACATGTGCATTCAAACTCAGTAGCGACAAGAGGCTGATGTTGCCAATATTGAAAGCATCTGCCTCGAAGAATCAACCGAAGCATATTTAGCGATAATACAAGTGTTTATGTTTTCAGCCATGCTAGCAGCAAAGTCAGTCTATTGGTCCAACGCGTTCATCCAAAAAGAAATATTTCAAAAACCATTTGATTGATTCCATCAGCTTGACTACAAACATCTGGCATCAGATCAGGCCCACTTTTTATTTTGCCCATTATGACCAAATACCTACAAAACTAAAAACATTCCCATCTCTCTCAGCTGTGTTTCATTAACAAATGTTTGAACACTAACATGCTACACTGAAATGGTGAAAATGGAAATGATCATCTTCTAAACATCAGCTTGTTAGCATTATGGCATTAACATTAGCAGAAATCACTGCTGTGCTGAAGTACAGCCTCACTGCGTTGTTGGTTTGGTTTCTGTTGCACCTTTCAACAAGGCAGCTGTATGAGTTTTACATGAGAGTTTAAAAGGCCATAAAACAAGTATATAGTACACACAGTGGACAGAGATGACAGTGTTGCCACTTAGTGTCCTCTCTGTACTCGTCCATTGGTAGGAAAAGCTAGTATGACTCACTCCTTCAGTATCATCACATTCGCCACTGCTCACACTGAGTACGTATTACGTTCTCTTGCAGGTACTTCTGTGTACATACAACAAAGATAAATGGACTGGGTTGCTTATTCTTGCTGATATAACTTCTAAAACGGTCCACGCACTTCCATTTGCATTGTACTTTATTCTTTTGGACAACTTTTCCAGAGAACACATATAAACCTAAGCAGAAAAGCAGACTTGTGACGAGCTCTTAAAGAGTTACAGCACATGTCAAGCAAAATTAATGGAGATGGTAAGTGGAATCCTGTAAAGAACAGACAGGCCTTAAAGTTACAGACACTATGTGTAAACACAGTGATACGCCTCCATTCGACATTTACAGGACCTCTGGATCTTCCCCAGATTCTGATTTAATCTCCCTGAAAGCTCTCTCTGGACACTCGGATATGCTTGGTAAATGTTAATTAATGATATGCTGTACTGTGACTTGGAAAAAGCTCTGGTTTAGATTAAGCAACGTCGCACATAAACAGATGCCGACGGAAAAGGCTTTTGTGACTTTGTCCCATGGAGGAGTGTTTCCATCCATAAGCTGTCCTCCAGCCTCTCGAGATCCCACGAGGAACTTTTTGCCTGCTGACCAGCTATTCCCAAGTGGAAAATGTGAGCTTCCCTTAGGACTAGCAGAGAGATAAACATCCATAAATACTGAGTTCCCACAAGCCAGTCCTCTAAGCAATCTGTCCCTTCTTTCTCTCTGTTCCCTGTCATCCTGTCTTTCACCCCTCTGCTTTCTCCCTCTCTCTCCTCCTCCTCCTCTCTTCCTGTCTCCCCCTCTCTCTCTATCTCTCTCTCTCTCTCTCTCTCTCACACTGATGTTTTCTGAGTCACTACGTCTATTTTTCCCAAGTTGATTCTTGGTTTACATAAACAGATAAGGCTAACTGCTCATTACAACTTTTCCACAGACTCATTTTCAAGTTTTCTTCCTCTTTGCTCGCACACCAACATGCAATTTGATCTCACCGTTTATGTGAATTACTATCGCCTTTGAAAGCTTTTAGAAATAACAACACTTCTTAATGTAGGGATGTGCAGATGGTTTGAAATACATATCATATATTCTGCACTGCAACTGCAATGTCTCACACTCCATATTCTAACCCATTCACATATTTCTAACTGGGAGAAAAGGCATTTCTCATTCAGATCCTCATGTCTAGCTCATAACTTAACAAATAATACACAAAAAAAAATAATTAATTGTCAATTAAAGTACCATAAATAGCCCAACAAAACAATGTCATATATTACAAAACACTAGTGCCGTCCTTGAACTCATCATCTTTCAAGAAATTCTACTTTGTTCTTAGTTGCAGTACATATCAAGCATATAAAGGCACATACTGCAATCATGATATAATGCCATACATTATATCTTTCTATCTGTTTCATGTGTAAACAGGAGTTTCCAAGAAACTGACTTATCAAATGAGGCAGGAAGAAGTCATTAACAGCTATGGATATTTTTTTGTTGACCGTAGGCTACATCTGAGGGCACGTTGAATTATGTAAACACGTCCTTACACACAGAAATACCTCTGTGGCTTGTTGTTGAGATGTTGTTTTTGACTGTGAGTCTTCCCTAAAGTTAGTGTTTGCATGATGTCAGCTGTGGCATTTCCTCTAACTAGACAGACACTGAGAAGATGAAAGGAGATCAGGCCTTACCCTCAGGCTCTTGGTGGTGGCTGTAGATGAAGCTGGATGAGAGTCAGAAAGCGACTTTCTGATCCGTGGCTGATCTTTGTTGTGAGACAGTACAGATGACATCGCTCCTGAACTGCTGGAGTCACCGCATGCAGCTGTGTAGTGGTCCAAAGCACTTTCAAAAAGTTTGTCAGAAAAGTTCTCCTTAAAAGAAAGAGAGAAAAAAAAACCCAGCAGCAGCAGCAAAGGAGAGGTAGTAGAGGTGTATTTTTTTTATTATCCACTGAGATTGAATTCAGATGCGGTTGTTTCCTCGGTCAAAGCGATCAACGCAAGTGTGATCTTGATGTGATGGTGAGACATTGCATATCAGATGAGAGTGAAAGAACAGCACAAGTGTGAGAGCTTGAGGAGGAAGTGGTGGGACTGGGGAGTAGGCGGGCTGCAGTGTGGACACAAGGATCTGACAACAGTATTGTTCACAAGGACTCTCTGGGGACCTAAGATCACTCCACAAAAATGAAAACGTAAAGCATCATTAGTTACAGTGTTCAAGGGTAGTTTTAGATGAAAATGTGTCTTCAAAAGCCAGTTCTGTGTATGTAATGGAAACAAATGGAAAAATCTGATACCATATGTAATGCAAAGGGGGATGCACTCATCACTTAAATGCAGGGAAGTGTTCTTCCCCTGTGTGTTAGCGTGTAATTTGGTCTTTTTTAACAAAAGGGAACTGTGGCTATTAAAATTGTCAAACCCCTCAATTAAAACAGCTGGGGGTAGATACATCTGAAAGCAGGAGTAAAATCAAAAACACATGACAAGGACACAAAGGTTTATGTTTCGGGCAAATAAGAGCTTATAAAAACAAGAAGTTGGTCAGATACGCAAACACACCGCATTCAGGTTCGGAACTGTGGTTAGATCTTTTGAATTTAATCAAGCTGGAGGCTGCATGTGTTGATAGTTAACGTGAGCTTACATACCTTTCTGAGTATGTTCCATGACTGCTGCATTCATTATGTTAACACAGGTCATTTGCTCGCAATTTATTCACCTAAAAAGGGAATCTAATGAAAGGGCAGCGTTATTGTTGCTTTGCTCATGCTGCAAGTGCTTGTGGAATGTGACAAATACATTTCTTAGCAAATACTTTGATAATGAAAAGTTTTAATATGAAATATTTGGATGAAAGCCCATCCTTTACAATCTGCATGCCGGAGGGGTTCGGGGTCTTAGGTGGTGAAACATACCAGGGGCTTCATTCTATATTCTGTTCTATATTTTCATTCATTCCAGGGTTATAGCTGTCAGAGCAAGTCTAGTCTGTACCTGCTGTAAATTCATCAAAAATGGAATCAGATAAATAATTTTTGAAATTTCTGTTTTTACAGAGTTAGTGATGCAAACACTTCTCTATCACTCTGCAGTAAATTTCCAGATAGTTTATTTTTAATTTGTTCTTGCAAGACAGGTTACTGATCACCTCAACAATAATAATAATCAAACCTTTATTGATCCCCTTGGGGAAACTCCTTCTCTGCATTTGACCCATCCTATGCTCAAGGGCCCATAGTGGTGGTGACTGGGACAAGCGGTCGCGCTCACTTTCCCACCTCAACCTCTTGCCAGTCGGGGGACTCGAACCGGCGACCCATCGGTTACAAGTTCACTTCGTAAACCACTAAGCCACCACTCTCCCGTATGCCCTGCTTCTTTTCTTTCGCCCTGAATTTTTACTATAATTATATGAATTGTCAAGTGCTTTAAAAAAACACCATTAACAGTTGAGTTTGCCTTAGGGCAAAGTTGCTGTTTACCTTAATTGTTTAGCTTGATTCATACACTACACTTTATGTTAAATGTGGCCTCCTGGCAAACCAAGTGTCAGTTAATGAAACAAAAATATGCTTGCTATCGCTTTTCCATTAGTTTCATCACAGACCATGTCACAGAAGGTTGACAAAAATCTCACAACATGAGAAGGAATAAAGCTTAATGTAGTTTGCAGTGAAAAGAACGAGAGTTTCCATTTTTGGCTATTTTAATACCCAGATAAAAATCATGAAACACATCACAGATCCTCTTTTTAGAATTAAAAAAAAAAAGATTTTGGTTCCTGGATAATCATTCTGCATCCTCATTGAAGTATCCAGGCACCACCTGCTGGCAGAAAATAGCACTTTCCACAAAAGAGCTTCATGACAAGAGAACTGTATGTACCAATGGAATCATATGTACTCACATGTACAGCATGTACAGTTGCACCATAAATAACTTTACAGTGAGGGACAGCACACATGTGCCTGTGTTATATTACAAGTAGAGCCATGTTCTGCTTCTGTTTCTTATTGAAAACCACAATTGTCATTTCATACGGTTGTTAATTTCATACTCTGTTAATGTTAATTTACTCACAGATTAACAGTTCCATTAATTAAAAGCCATTAAAATCCATTTTGTACACAATTTAAAACTTAATGAGCCAATTCAAGAGTGGAATCTGAACAGCTGTTGGACATATTTTAGTTTCTTAGCTTCATTTCCCTTTTCTGTAACATGTTGCTCTATTTTTCAGGTCCCTTTGTTGTTATTTAATACTTGAAATTGTTCCCATAATTGTATTGACTCATATTGCTTTAACAGTAGCAATCCTCACCCTTGTTATCAGTACTTATACTTATATAGCTTGAGTATTCCCCATGCATTTCAAGCTAAGGGGATGGTGGGAGAGATAACTCAGCTGACACAGCCTGTATGGCAGATAACTCCACCAGTGTGCCATTTACAGAAGTATGCTGCATGTGAAGATGGTTCCCACTAATGTATGTAAGACTTTAAAATCACAGTCATGTTTTACTGCAATGTTTTTGCATGAAAGTTACATGTACTGGAGTGTTACATGTACAACTACTCGTCCTCCTCTTGTGTGTCCATGAAGCCGTCACTGTTTAATTCCTCATCTTTGGAAACCTCCTCTTCTGAAGACTCCTCCAACACGTGATCCACTGTGTTCTCTTCGGCTGTCTCATCTTCTGCTGTCTCCTGTTCTGTCTCCTCATCTGCTGTCTCCTCTTCTGCTGTCTCCTCATCTGCTGTTTCCTCTTCTGTCTCCTCTTCTGCTGTCTCGCCAGCGTCCTCCTGCTCTTCACTCTGTCCTGTAATTTCCTCCTCTACTTGCTCTTCTGGCGCGATTTCATCTTCTTCTTGTGTTTCTGTGACATCCCCATCTAGTTTCTCTTCCGGTAGCTGTTCCTCCTGCATTACATCCTCCTCTGCTTGCTCCTCTGTGTCATCTTCGACATCCTCCTCCTCCTCCGCTTTTTCTTGAACATCTTCCATCTCTTCCTGCAGCTCACTTACATTCTGTGTTGTAGTTAAAACTAACTCCTCAGCTGGATGGCCTTCCTCGGGTGACTTGTGGTTAATTGGCAAAGACGGTCCACTTGCCAGCTGAAATAAACACATTTGTTAATCATTATTTATCCTAAAACATTTCGTAGTTGCAGCTTGAAATACAAAACATCTAATTGGGTTTCTAAAAGAACTGTCTCAGTAAATATACCGGTGTTATACCTCGGAGTGGAAAGTGTGCAGCTGAGCCATGATCCTGCTGTGGAGGGTCTGTGAAGTGAAAAACTGCTCATCCAGAATCATCCGGACTGAACTGAGTGTCTCCTCCAGTGCCTGGGCTCGCATGGCCTGCTTAGCCTTTACAAGCTCCCTGGAAAGCACATAGGACATGAATGATAAACCTTTCTGGAAAGTTTGCTAAGCATGCATGCAGATACAGTCTGCCAAATCCAACTGAGCTCACTTTATTGCAGCCATCTCCTGGTTGTGTGAGTGAAGTGCAACATTATGAAGGTACAGCAGCTCTCTCAGGTCATTCAGCTCTGAGGCCTGTCCTTCTAATTGTGCATTTAGAGCCTCCACTGATGCATCCTGCTCAGCAACTCTCGAGCATGTGCTGGTCAGGCCGGCCACAGTTTCAGTCAGTGCTGAGCTGAAACTAAAAACAGCCACGACTCTCTCCTTCATGACCTCGAACTCCTCGCTCTGGTTTTTGAACATGCCCTGGAGGGTTGTGACAGACAAGGCAGCCTGCTTTATTTCATCCCAGCGGGTGTTCATCTCAGCGTGGAGGGCCCAGAGTTGTGAGAGGAGGTCAGAGTTCTTCAGTTCCTCTGATGTGGCCAGGGCGACCTCGGCTTTCTCCTGGGCCTGTTTCTGAGCCTCCTCCAGGGCAAAGATCCTCTCCTCTACCAGCAGACCTGGATCAGACTACATAGAGAGAGAGAGAGAGAGAGAGAGAGAGAGAGAGAGAGAGAGAGAGCGTGTGTGTGCGTGTGTGTACTTGCACGTGTGTGTACTTGCATATGTGTGTGCATGTGTGTGTATGAGGGGGGGGGTATACCTTAATTGGCGATGGGGTTTT
>OMNN01083129.1:0-11334 GCA_900302755.1 Chromis chromis | reverse complement strand
CTAACCCTACTTTTCACGTATAACTTTTCACTGACTTTCTCTGTTTCTTTATTTACACTTTGATTTAAGCTCCATCGTGTACACAGCATGTACAGCTACAAGTAACACTATGCTCAAATAATTAAATATATTGGTAAAATGGGCTAGAGCGGGCAAATGCTTGTCTGTTCAAACATACCACTCATGAGCAAATATCTTATATACGAGTTCAAAACAGGGATTAAACTGCATGGCTCCGTTTTTCTGCCTCCTTGTTTCTCAGATGTGACACATTTGTGACATTTCACAGCAAATCAATAAAATTGCTGAAGTAATTAAAGTATGTTACAGCTTTTTTCTGCTTCCTAAAGGAGCCTCTGCACTCTACACCAAGAGTCCTCTTTTTTTAAAAGTGGTGAAAACAGCAGATAATCCTCAGACAGGAGGAACTGGAGCTGCTGATTTATTGATTGATTTATGGTTTAATATCTATTCTTGGTTCAACAGATATAGTATTCTTTAGATGCCCTTTGGATTACATGTATGTGCAAAGAACCCACTTAAAACAAGCCGTTTCAAGAGTGTAGGACAAGAAATTCAGGGTTCTAGTAAGAGTGGAGATGTAACATGCAAAAAACTAGGTTTCCTTAAGGAAGACTTTTCAGCAAACAATGCTTTGTGACCAAAAGCAATTTCTTTGCGGCTCTGCGACTGGCTCGAGAAGACATGGTGGACATGCAGGGACGGTAGGCTGCTGAAATGCACAGATGTTCTCCCTCATATCCACAAGCGTGTGACCACAGTCGCTGGTTCGCCCTCGCCTGGCGCCCGCTTACGCATCTTGCCTCTTGGTCCTTCCACATTACACACAGCCCTGTTTGATTCTGATGGGTCCTGAAAGCCAGGAGACATACGTAGCTGTAACAACATCAATGCGCTTCGCCAGGTTTTCAAGTCAGGGACATGTCTTATTATAATTACTACCTATGTATTATTTATTTTGCTCCAGAGAGACAAATTGTCATGGTGCTCCCTGGACGGTTTGTCGTGTTTTCCTCTCCTCCCTCCCTCCCTGCCTTCCTCCCTCCTTCCTGTCCTCCTTTCCAGGCCTGGGAGAAGAAGAGAGAAGACCACAGTTTTGGGAAGAGGAACAGGGCGAGAGCAGGGGGAGAATGGTGGGGGCAGCAGTGATCTGCAAATCATTTATTTACGTTTGGCATCTGCATAATGAGGCAGGGAGCCAATGGCAGCCCTGGCTGGCTGGAGACAGGGTGGCATGCCTTCAGTTTTAATGGGCACACTGAAGAAACTTCCAATCCTTCTTGACATTTCTCATAGCGAAATAAACGTGCTCTGGGTCAGAGTGTCTATTAGGAAGATAAGAGACGAACAAGTCAATTATACTTCAATGACTGCATAGCCAGGGGACCTCATTAACATGATCAGGGAGGTCCATGCTGCAGCAGCCCTCTCCTGTGTGTAGCTCCTGATTAAGTTGTGGAAGAATGACATGGCCTTTTTTTTTTGCCTGCTTCTTGTACAAAAAAAGACGTAAATATATTCAAAAATACATAAGGCAAGTACAAACACACACAGACAGACACACACGCACACACACACAAACAGCAGACATCGCCAGGACGTGGTGTCTGGCCAGCCAGCCAGAAATTGTTGACACATTCAAAAAAGTGAGAGGCACACTCCATCAGAGGTTTGTGGGGAGGGTTTTTATCTGCTGATAGGGTCACGGAAGTGGATGCTTTGGGAAAACATTTGTGGCAGGGGATGTTGCGAGCTGTCATGCACAGCCCGGACGCATGGCCTTGGGTTGCAAGTGGAGGGTGGGCGACGAGGAGGTGGGGGGTAGCAGCAGGCGAGGGCTGGAGCGGAGGCGCGGGTTAAAAAAAGCAGAGCCTGGGGTTTGGTGGGCGGAGTGGTGCATGTTCTCTTTTCCTTTTTTTTTTTTCTCCCCTTCTCCTCTGCGCCGGCTTGTTTTCTCAGCGAGGACGCTGTGATCTGTTGACGTTGATGGGATGAGTGCAGACAGGGTACAGGGAGCACGGCTTGTCTTTTCTAGTGCTTGCATAGTGTGCATCATATCCAGCCACTGCTCGGCTCAGGCTCTAATTAATTAATCTAAGCGCCTATTTGGACCAGTGGGAATTGATCAGCAGTCATCTTATCAGTTGCAAAAGTGCGAGCTGCTACTTGTGACTGGAAGAAAAGCGCTCATTCATCCAACGTGTGCAGTCTGATGTGTTTACTCTGCTGCCTTTTGGTTTGAAAGCAGTTTTTATGTGGTTTTAGTTTAGTATTTCTTGAATCATTTGGTAATATTAAAGAGAATTTCACCCACTTTTGAGGTATTTCGGCTGCATAGAAGATTTAAGATCCGATAAGGTGTCACAACATAGGTGACATAAAATAGAGAAACTATATGACAGACTCAGTAAGAAGGTTTCAGCTACTATTTTCTTTTACCCCTTTATAATTTAGTGCTAAGTGCGATTAACACTTTCCTCCGTTTGAAATTCTCTAACACTCCGTCCTCCCAAAACTGCCCTCAGATCAGCGGCACTCCAATCCACTGTTGCTGTGCAATGGATCTAATTTCCATCAGCTGACCAATTGGCATCCATTTCAGAATCAGGTTTTGTTACAATAATTTCCTATCATCTCTGGTTTGCATGTTTTTTTATGTGACCGTGAAGAAGAGAAGAGAAGAGACAGCAGCAAGCCTTTGTCCACAGGCACACCAAGCGATCACAAAGGCATCCCACTAGGAAAGGTCCCGGACATATCTGCTCACATACCTCCATTATTGCTCTCTGAAACATGAATGATTTGATTATTTGATGACAGCTTATTTCTTAAATCTGTTTCGGCACCATATGTGTCTAATATGCGGCTCGCCCGCCATGTGAATGCCTCGCCCTGGGGTTTTGTGGGAGGCCAGTGCAGCTTTCGAACCTGGAGGGAGGATTGGCTTGTGAACTCAGACAGGCATACTGCGCTGTGCAAAAGCGCATCGGACTGGATTCAAGTGCATGTTCAAGGAAATGCCTTCCTATTGCTCTCCGTCTCTCTCTCTTTTTATTATGAATTAATAATGCTGCTTAAGGCTATAAGTGCTGTTTTTGAATATCTTGGCCTCGGCAAAGCGGCCAAATCAAGCGGAATAAAGCTACGGAAAGAATCTCTTTCATTATTTCCATTGCCTTCCTGAGGAAGTATTCTTGTTATCATAATTGGTTCCCCTTTTTTTTCCCCTTGCAGGAATTTTAAAACACGGCAACGCTTGGCAATTCCAACTAACTCTAACCTGCTTTGCAACCTGTGTCTCGTCGCTCTAATTGGTTCTTTAGTTGATCTTACTGGATGACAGTGATGCCTTGATGATAAACCATGTCAGACTGACCATCCTATTGGCACACATTTCTAATTAATTGAATTAATTCCCCTTTTCTTACAAAATTTTTATAATTTTTCAACGTCAAGGAGTGACATTTTTCTGTATGTGCTCACAGAAAGTAAAAGCACTATATTTGTTAATTGAAAATATTTCATTTTATTGATTTATTATTCACAAAGCAATATGCAATTTTTATATTTAAGTGCTTTTTATCATGCATTTTATGTGATACATCTGATTTATTTTACAATAAAAAAAGTCATTTTATTCTGAAAATCTAATTAAATAATTGAAACTAATTGAAGATTTTTCCATCTACAATATAATGTAATTAAAGTCTGCTATATATTCATGCTGGTGCACCACATGGCAACAGCACCTTAAAAGAACAGACCAATTAGAAGTTTCATTACCCCACAACATTGTATTATTATTATTCATGCACTGATGGTGACAGCGTGGCATCAAAAAGTCAAATAACATTTGAATAATGTAATCCATCCAATAAGAAACTGTTTTTGTGTACCGTGTCAACACTCAAGTGCGGCTGTACTTTGTGTTTTGCCTCCAGGGCGTGAACAGTGGCGGCTGATGAATGCTGGAGGTCACAGAGGTCAGGACGCGGAGGCCGCTCAGAGCTGCTCACTCTAACAAGGTCCTCGGTGAGAAGCGTCTGTCACCACGTCCCCACTCGCCTTCACCGAACTGCAGGACTATCAAATGACTTGTCAAAAGAAATACAGAATCTTATCTTAGCAAATAGACAGACTGGAGCCAAGTAATGCAAATGACCTCAGGAGCACTCGGAATCATGTAAACACATTCATCCCTATTGAAGCGAGCCATACAGCAGAAGGAATTGCATAGTGGTATGGGCAAATTGCCTTAAGAATTAAGAAATTGTAAAGTAAATGGGCTATTTTGATTATTTTTCTGCTCCCTCAAAGAATTTTTCCAACAATTGAAACATGCTGGCCTTGCTAATTCTCCACTTCTGAATAAAATCAATTCATGAGCTATGAAGGAGGTCATACTGTGGTCTTGGGATACAAGTCTTTCTTTATCTCACTGCTAATAAAGCACACCACCGCTTCAAGGTTCGAGCCACAACAAAATTTCCAGTACAGAAAACTACAAGTGGAAATTCAGATACTTTTGATCATAACCAAAGATTTTAGCAAATAACCTGGCAGCACTTGCAACAAATTTACATTGCAGGCCACATAAAGGTGAGAGGTGCTGTGGCTGGACGTTGTCATCCTGTGTAAACATGTGCATGAGGTGGCTCTGAGGGGTTGGGGGTGCAGCCCACTGGGATTCTTTCTGGTCATTTAGCTCTGCTAATAGCCTCTCTGCCACGCCAAATCACCCATCTCTCTAAATATTCAGACTCCCAACATCCCCTCAGGGGACAGCAGAAGCTCTTTAATTGATATACTGTGCATCCCCAAACCTTTGGGTTTGGAGGAAGGAGGAAACTGGTGTAAATAGAAGAACAAAAGGCTGCAGCACAGAAACAAGCATTCATCTTCTTCTCTGCGTTTGCTGGTGTCACACTCAATGTCCCTGCTGCCTCAGATCTAATGCTGGCTGTGCCCTAACAAGACGTACAGTTATGGTTGACTTCATTCCTCTCAGGTTTTTCTCGCCAAGGCGGAAGAAGGAGACGGAATTTATACACTTTAAATGTGATAAGAAAACATTGCTCCTCTTCTGTCTGCTTGTTCTTTTGACATGTGAGGAATAAACATGCCGGCAAAGAAAAATCACCAGCAGGAATTAATATGCTGGCTTCTTTTGATACAGACCTTTATTTGGCTCATCGGCTTGTCTGCGACTATTTAACGCTGCTTATTACTGGGCGGAACTGAAGCATATAACATTCATCCCTTCAATAACCTCTGAGCCATACGAGAGCTGTTATGTCTGGAACAGAGCACAGCACGAGCGCCACTATGCTCTCTCACGGCAGGTTGTTTGACTCTAAATAAATAACACAGAGGCTTTATTAGACTTAAAATTTGAAGCTCAAATATAATTTAGGAAGGTTTATTTTGAAATGAAGAATGAACTTTTCAGTGCATTGAGGCAGCCAGTGAAGAGAAAGTTGCATATGACTTGTATAAATTGCAACAGAATATAATCCAAACAGTTTAAAAATTAGCTTACTCTTCAAATGTGTGTTGCGTTAAAGCTTTTATTGTGTGTTTTGAAATGATCTGTGTGATTCCTTGTAAATGACCGTGCTCTTGTAAGAAGGATCTAGTGCCTGCATACATCGATTCTTTTGAATATACTTCAATAACCACTTCAAAATTTATTCAATCTTGTTTTCTCCTCTATAACTTTCAATGCTATTCTAGCCCACAATAAGAATAAAGGTTTGGAAACATTTTAAACAATGCATAGCAGCAGAAGTAGATATAAATGCTGTAACATCTAAGATCTGTAAAATCTTTTCATCATTTTAGGCAGGAAGGAAAAGGAAACATCTCAAGCCACATTGTTGGGCTAGTTGGTACAAAATTGTGTCTTTCAAAAGGGTTATTTTGGAGAAGTTTGAACAGAAAAAGCACAAAACATCTCGACCATTTTCATCTGATGGAAGGTTGTATTGAGGCTGCATACTTCACAGAGCTGGAATAAGCTGGTGCAGGCTGGTCTGAAGTCATGCTGGAGGTTTTTTAGCAATATGGAGCGACAACAGTGGAGCATTTAGCGGAATGCTAATTGCATTACACAATGACAATGTGAACATGTATTATATATTAACCCTGAGCCACCCACCATAGTAGTTTAGTGTTTTAGGGTTCATTTATACTTATTAATATGGTGTAGCCATGCACCCAATGGCATAGCCTGATGTGCACCCCCCCCAGAAAGATGCAAACCATATTAACTACAATTGGTCTGCTGTGTGTATACTGTGTTTACCTAACGTATTCATTTGAACACAAATAATGCTTCTGTGAAACAAAATGTAATAAGTTGTAACTGTATCATAATGCTCATAATTGCTCATATGCAAATAGAGGAGCCAGTATTCTGCCAGTGCAGCCATAAGCCATTTTCTGATTATCATAGCTCTACCAATTTAGGTATAGACCCAACTGGTTTCATCCATCCATCCATTATCTATACACCGCTTAATCCTCTGTAGGTCACCAGTCTATCACAGGGCTACACATAGAGACAGACAACCAAGCACACTCTCATTCAAATCTACAGACAATTTAGAATCCTCAGTTAATCTCAGCATGTTTTTGGACTGTGGGAGGAAGCTGGAGTACCCGGTGAAAACCCACGCTGCACAGGGAGAACATGCCAACTCCACACAGAAAGATCCCAGGCGTCCTAAGCGGGACGCGAACCGGGGATCTTCTAGCTGTGAGGCGACGGTGCTAACAACCGAGCCACCGTGCAGCCCCAACTGGTTCCAGCATTTCAGTAATTATGGAAGAAAGTAAATAATCCACTATGTTCCACAGTTAAAATTGATGGGCATGTCTTAGTTTTGTAGCTACGTACTGGACAAATTAAAAATTTGACACAATGGAAGCATTAAAGGAAAAATCAATGGATCACCAAATTCACAGGAGTTCATCCTCCAGGAACCATGAATGTCTGTACAAATGTTTGTTACAAGTAGATATTACAACATTAAATTAAATGAAAACTTTCACCTGCTGGTGGCAACAGATAAAAAGTCAAGAGGATTCTTCCTCAGGGGGGGCGCTTGAATATCTGTGCCAAATTTCGTGTCAATGCATCAAATAGTGGTTGAGATATTTCTGTCTTGACCAAATTGGACTGACCAACACTACCAATGCAAGAGCAATGCTTCTAGAACTGCCAAGAAGGGAAAACTGTTCTGAAAGGGTTAATCTGAAGAGACCACTCAGAGACTTTTTTTTTTTTTAAAGGATCAAAATTGTTGTAGAAGAATCAGAAATACTTAGTCCTTGTTAGGAGCCTACAGTGGGGCCTACATTACCCACAATGCATCCACTGGAGATTCAGGGGATCAGCTACAAAAGAAATAAATAAAGTGTTGTTTCATTTATTGCTAGTCCAATCCATCTCCTCAACTGAGTCAACACTCAAATGCATTTTGCATGTAGGTTTTGCATTCTACATTTGAAAATGATCTACAGTAATGAGTAGATAGACATGCATGTTTTCTAATAAACACATCTGTAGTTAAATTAAGGTGTTGGACGGCATTTCCAATTATCACTATGTGTGTGTGCATTGTGTGGTGAAAAAGTCATCCCCTCCACCACCACACATTGCTCCTAAATATCTATTTGCTCCCTGAAGGCTGAAACAGGTCACAGTGTCAAAATGCTCATTTGAAAATCAGGGCCTGCTATTTTTCACACTTCTGCACGAGCTGCCCAATTTACCATAATTGCCAAATTAACTGGTCAGTAATTTCACTTTAGTGATTAAGGTTTGTTCACTTCTCATTCCTTCACTCGGCTCCATATTGTTAGATAAAAAGACGAGGCCTGTTTCCAGTGTCATGTTCAATAAAGCAGCCTGGGATGGAACCCAATTAATACCATGTAGCTGAACCCTCAAACAGAAAAAAAAGGAACCTAACAGGGACATTTCCTCGGGACATAATTGAGTCTGATTACATCAGCTTTAATTTGAGCAATGATCCCTGCAGGGTATAAGTTTGTCTTGAAGGTACGCACGTTAAACTAAGAGAATGCCTGAATTACTAAAGATCCCAATAAATTATGCACCTGTAAATGATGAGGAAACGTCCAAAGACTGCCATAATACAAAAAAGTGTCAGTTTTTCTGAGTTTATTTGAGATGGTTTTGGATATGCAGCTCTGACCTCTGTCTCCAGAGGCATCTATGGACTAACATTTCCTCCATTGTATTCAATTGGTAGCTGAAGTTTCATTATAGACATTTCAAAACGTAAGCAAATTAAAACTTTTTACACAGTGCAATACCACAAAGAGTAACTGAGAAAAAATGATGACCTGGACAGATTTATACATTTCAAGTACTAGAAAATGTTGCTTCAAATCATGTAATGTGCTAAATATTTGTTTTAAGTAGCAAACTTATTTTAAAACTTAGGACTTCACAGAGAAAGGACACACAATAAGCTGATAGAATATGACTGATAAAAGTATTTGACAGCATGGAGAATAATTTATAAAATTCCTTGACCAATTGGTGCATTAATATCTATGCTACTTAAGGATGACTGCATCAGCAATGATAATAATCTGATATAATAGTGGTTTTACAAAAGTAAAGTATTGCAGCACTTCTTCCAGACTTGACAAAGACAGGGGAGAACATGCAGTAGGTAAAGTCGAAAAGATTCAAACCCTCCATGGTGTTATTGTACATGTAAAAATAATGCATTACCAAAAATCTTGCACATGCATTACCACACATACTGGAAGCTCTTAAACCAATAATCAGTGAAGAAGTTCATATAAATGCTTTTCTGCTGTTCTTCCACTTGCAGGCCTAAAGATTCCCATCACTCCTCAACCCTCCACCTCTTTCTCTGTCTGTCACTCTGATAGTCTAATAGCTCTTCTTCTCTCCGCTACTCTTACCAATATCTCTGCACTGCGGTCCTTCGGCTCACATTACCCAGGGCCAGTCCACACTCTTGAAATCGTAACCTTATGATCCTCCAGGCCAAACTTAATGGGACACCAGAGTCCCAACCCGCCCCAACCAGCCCAGTGGATTAGTGCTACTCGGATCCGATCACATCCAGGCCCGTCACAGAGGCCCTTCAGACCCACTAACTGCAAATCTGAGGAGGCACCTCTGGATCCGAGACCTGCCTGAGTTTACCCATAGCCCCGGGTCAAGTGGCTTCGCTGACCAGCTTCGATGGCCTCGGGGAAATGAAACAGCAGAGCGAGAGAGAGAGAGGCCGAGCGACCCAGAAAGACCAGCATGGTCAGACACATGATGGTCACATGACGACCACTCGTGCTTTTCTGTGGGCGAAGGCCTGGACTCAAGAACATCTGGAACACGTCAGTGCAAGCAGCAAGAGGCGTGTCTAAGACTGAAGTGGGGCTGGTCAACAGAGGAAGACGAGGGGATGAAAGCGAGGAAGAGACATGGACAGATAGAGAATGAGAGATATCTTTGTCTTAATTGTGTTGGAACTTACAAAAGGAATATCTTATATGCACTTGAAAAATGTGCCTTTAAGAAATCCACAGGATCTATTGAACAAGTGCTCCAGTTTAGTTCAGTTTCTTACCCTTGGACTTGCACTGAAATACTTGTCAAGATTTGAACTCTGGCAAATGGTAAATGATCTGCATATATTCAGCACTTTGCTAGCTTGGCAGTACTCAAAGAACTTTACAATGTTTCTCATTCTCACACCAATGTAGACAGAGCTGCCATGCACAGTGCTCGCCTGCCATTGGGAGCAACTTCAGGTTTACTGTCTTGCTTTAAGGACCCATTGAAATGCGGAGGGGCCGTGGATCGAACCGCCAACCTTGCGATTAGCGCTCGACCACCTGAGCTACAGCCATTCCCCATGTGCAGTTTACAAAGAGAACGGTAGCAGATACCACTACAAGTTCAAACATTTTTGGAAATTGTGAGTGCTATGGGTCAGATAAAGACAAAGCCAGTGTCTCAGTTGGACAGTCACAGCTGACTGTGATTCTATCATATTTGGCTGGTTATCATTACCTTCACGAGCTGCTTGAAAAGTCTGTGTTGGGTAACTTTCTTTAAAAAGA
Organism: Chromis chromis; assembly: GCA_900302755.1. Classification (NCBI taxonomy): domain Eukaryota; kingdom Metazoa; phylum Chordata; class Actinopteri; family Pomacentridae; genus Chromis; species Chromis chromis. Next base: position 1,182 of record OMNN01083129.1, on the reverse strand, counting down.
GTCCACTGAAAGGATTTCTAAGTTTAAAATGGAAGTAATTTCATTTGTATGGAGCTTTTAAAAGCAGGTGTTCACATATCGTATAAGTGCACAGCAATTGTTGTGGAAATAAAACCAGATCAAAATCAAAGCAAGTTTAACCTTAGATCAAAAGTAACCATGGTTCTAACACAATTAAAAGGTTCTTGCCATGTTTTCTTATACAGGTGATATTTTGGGTAGCCTATTAACAGTGTTATGATCTGGAGGCCAAAGAGTAGGATCTCTGTCGTGTCCTCATGTAACTTACAGAAGTTATGAGTCATCCACTCTTTAATATCTTGGAGACAGTTTGAGTCACATTAGCCTGATTTATAGAAGCATCTGGGGGCTGCTAGCATCACAGAAGTAAAATATTGAGGCTACTTACAGTCTTAGGCACACTGCTCCAGCTGATGATCCCAGTAGAATATATGGAAATAAAAAGAGCAACATTGTATCTCAAGCAGAACAGCATGATATGAAGTTAACTTCAGAGACTCACCATGGATGATCTACTGGAGAACAGTTCTTCTCCTCCAGCCACAACATCCACTCAGCAGTCACAAGTTCCTCTCCAAGGCTCCATGGTCCATCTCCATCTCTCCAACTCCAAATCGGTCTCGGAACAGCCGGATCCACCAAACTCAGCCAACTCCTTCGCCTCCAACACCCTCCAGCCCTCCATGTTGCACCCGCCGCACGTCTCCACCGCACCGGACCTCGACACGACCCGAAACCACGATTAAAGGACCGGACCGTGGCTCGTCTGCAGCGCGCTTTGAGGAGGAAAGACGTTCCCTTCTGCCGCTGCGACAACAAAAGAAGTTTGTTTCTGCTGTACTCGACTCCGAACCTCCCGCGCTTCCGGTATCCTCACCTGAACCATCCCCCTCCAGGGTCGTGACCTGTGACGTCACAGCGCCGCCGCCTTCTCCAGCCACAGGCAGCATCACTAGCTCCCCCTGGTGGGGGACTACATCAGTCTTTTCGTCCCTGTGTTTGCAGGCTTCTCAAAATGCACACACATCCTTCCATCCATTCCTTATCATCCACGGGGCGGCTGTGGCTCAGGGTTGTCCACTGATGCAAGGTTGGCGGTTCGATCCCCGGCGACTCGACATACAGCCACCTTTTATGGAAGTTCTGCCACAACTGTTGGTT
>OMNN01083125.1:0-14278 GCA_900302755.1 Chromis chromis | reverse complement strand
CTTATCGGATGCGGTCGATGCTGATTGGATGGATCGTGTGCCTAGAGGCAGGGATCTGCCTGCGCACCAACGAAGGGAGAGTTAAGTCTAAACCACGGCTGCTCCTCACCTTTAAGTCTAATCATATTTTATCAGGAGGTATAAAATCTCTATGTAACTTTCAGTCATCATCCAGTCAAGAAAAGTTGGTTGCAGATTAACAGCTTGCTGACTGCCATTTTCTGAACAGAGCTGGTCCTTGATATCAAGACTAAAATTGGATTGCAAAATAAACAGCCTAAAGAGAGAGAAGTTGTTTGTCTGCATTCTCAAACAAAAGAACATGCGACAGCACTTTTCACAGCAGTAACAACATGTTTGAAGCTTGGCTAAGTTTATTCAACCAAATAACTTAGTTAGGGTGAGGAAAAAAAATCATGGTTTGGGTTAAAATTTGACTCTTTTACTGCATTTTGAAAGCATGGTGACAAGTTCTGCCCCATCTAAAATATGATCGGTTGACTGAAAAGGAGCGAAAGTAAACCAAAGCTGTTGGTTAACGTTTTCTTTATCCACAAGTACTGCTGCTCATACAGCAATACCTGGGCCAGTCGCAAGCTTTGTGTTTGTCTGTAGAAAAAGCAACAAATGTATCTGTGGAAACTGCAAACATTAGCCAGTATCGTTGCTGCCATTGTTGTGACTTTTCTGCTCGCCATAGGCCAGTGATAGCAGGCAGCTAAGTCAAACATGTAGTCAAAAAATCTCTTGCAGATCATCTATTGGAGTCTTTCAAAAGGTTTTTTAAAAAAGTCTTCAGAGTCTGATGCGAATAATGCTTATTCAATACACGAATGCACGAACAAACATGAGCACAACCTCGAGATTTGTACTACTGAACTAAGGGTTGCAAAGATTTTTATACTTCCAAGAAAACTGTTCTTTGTCTGTGAAACCACAACCCATCTCATCTTAAAAACCAATCACAATGTCTCAATGCTCATTTTGTTTGCATTATTCATGTCTGGGGCGTGATCTAATCGTATTAAAAGTTGAATCGCCTCCCTTTTCTTAGAAGTCACCTCCCTTTTCTTAGAAGTCACCTCCCTTTTCTTAGAAGTCTCCTCCCTCCTTGTTTATGCTGAGCCGACATTTATTCTGCTGACTGCACAGTTTTCCAAAGGTGCCATGTCCACCGCTTTTACAACTTTTTGGCTCCAACTTGAATCTGGCTTTATCTTATGCCCTCCATTGTACCTCATGCGCAAAGAGAACTTCCTGTTTTAGGCCCTGAGAGCAAAGGCGGATGCACAAGAGAGCGCCTCCCCTGTCAAGTCTGGCCATCACACAGAAATGTGACTTGGGCTGCAGTTTACATGGAGTTACAGTTTATACATGTTATCCAATTCTATCCTTCATATAGTGCTTTTTTTGTGCCTAATTTAAATATATTTATTTAGAACTAATTAAACACCCTATTTTCCTAGTTTTAGCATTTGTTCAATTTAAAAAATACCATAACACTTTAACCCTCTAAATCCCAAAATATAACAGTAGCTTTGAAAGGCGTGTTATCTTTAAAATATTAATAATAATCACTGAAATAAGACCATTTATCATAACCAGACACTCAGAAACTGTGAAAACATAAGGAAACATCAGAATCTACATCAGAACTACTCCGCTGTGATGTGCCATCCCATCAGAAAACTTAACCAAATCATGACGTTTCCTCAAAATCAATCAATCACTTTATTATATGGAGGAGCACAGAGAAGAGAGAGGCCAGAGAACACCACATAAAGTACAAAGTTTTGGATCATTCATCACTAGCCTCCTGCATTAGCACAACGTCGGTGCATCGCAGCTGTAGGGAAAATGAATGGGAAGATAAATGCTCATGCAGAATATTTACATAATGCAGCCATCGAGATGATTGGATAAGATTAATGTAATAATACTACATGAGAAGCTTTTCTTAATAAGTGGTCGAGAGGAATTTCAGAAACTATTTTAAAGGGAAAATGAATCATGAAAGCTGGAATCTTTACAATTAGTGCCCACTGTATATATGCAGGAAAATGCACCCCACCACATGGCAACAACATCAACCAATCAGGAACATCTGATGTTGATGTTGATTTGACCTCCAAACTTCCTAGACCCCATTCTGATCAAGCATCAACAGGATGCAGTGGAACAAGTTGGATTGACAGAGGCCCCACTGCACAAGCAGAGTACCCAAAGGATCCACTGCCCTGGTCCTGGTGCCAGACCCCATAGGACACCCTGAGAGGTCCTCTGGTCCATGCCCAATGGTTCAGAGGGTTTTGGACCACATAAGGGGGACCAACACAATATTAGGCAGGGGGTCAGAATGTTATGCTTGATTGGTTTATATAATGAATATGTCTATATCTGCCCAACTGTAAAAATTACCATTTTTGCTATATTTTGAAAAAAATGTGGCATGTATATCCTTACATCATACTGTATATATTGTATACTGCCACTTCAATAGATACACCTGTTCACCTGCTTTTTAAAGTGAATCTAATCAGCCAGTTACATGGTAGATTGCTCTTAGTCATGTAAAAATGGCCAAGAGGGTCTGCAAAAATTCAGTAACCACTTTACAACCAATGTATGCAGAAGAGCATCTCTGAACACAACTAGTTTAGCCTTGAAGCAGGTGGACTACAGCAGACCACTGTGTGTCCCACTTCTGTCAGCTGACAGGAAACTCACACGGACTTTGGGGAGCAATCACTGGTCACATAATCTGTGAAAAGCAGAGGTGCAACTCTAAGGTTCCCAAACAGGAGATCACAAACAGAATCAGAGACAAGTGGCAACCTCTGAGAGTTGAGTCCAACACACGCCAAAACAAGTTTGAATTTGTGCCGACAATGCTTATACAGGGCTGCACGGAGATCTCCGGTTTGCGTCCCGGCCTGGGCCTGGGATCTTTCTGTATGGAGTTTGCATGTTCTCCCTGTGCAACGTGGCTTTTCATTCTCAGGCTTCCTCCCACAGTCCAAAAACATGCTGAGGTTAATTGATGATTCTAAACTGTCCGTAGGTGTGAATGAGAGTGTGCTTGGTTGTGTGGCCCTGTGATAGACTGGTGACCTGTCCAGGGTGAACCCAGCCTTCGCCGTGAGTCAGCTGGAATAGACTCCAGCCCCCCACCACCCTACACAGGATGAACCGGGGTATAGATAATGGATGAATGGATGGATGCTTATACAGCTCTCACTTTATTTGTACAAGGACCAAATGGCTTGTAGCAACGGGCCCAGTATTCCCACAGCACTGCCTATAGGGTTCCCCATGGTTGTAGGCTTTTTCTGAGTCCACAGATCACATGTGGACTGGGTGGTGAAACTTCCATGAGCCCCTCAGCAGCTCTGCAAGGGTGAGGAGCAGGTCCGTTTTTACAGGAGAAGACCTTTGGGATGTGATGAATCAGGAGATTTGCATTATGATGGAGCTTCCCGCAAACTTCAGCACCTGCCTGATGCTATCATGTTCATATGAATGAATCAAACCTTCTGGAGGAACGTTCCAGCACCTCATTGAATCGATGTCATTAAAAATGAAAACAATTCTGATAGCAAGTAGTACCTGATAAAGTGGTTGGTAAGTGCATGGAATTCAAATATATTGCCATATATCAGGATTGTGTATAGAAAAGAAAGACAGAGGAGTAATGTGGGGGAAAAAAAACAAAAAACAGAAGCTTTATTTCTCTCTTCCCAAACTCTCCATTTTAATTAGGGTGTCTTCAGCCAGACCGAGTGGTGTCAGCGAGTGCATGAAAGCAATCAGCACCCTGCATGGCAGGAGTTAGATGCCTTTGATCAGCTCATGGAGACTGATCCACAGTGACTGTGAGGAGGTGTGGGTGATCCCATTGGCCTCTGCATGCCAACCAGGACAGCCGCCACCGCGGTGGCAACCTGCACCCCTCCTCGAGATGCTCATGCTGGGAAAATGTTAATGTCAAGAGACTGCTCTAATGTGTTTCTGTCACTTTACTGTTTATCTGTCTCTGTGTGTTATTTGAAAGGCTGCAATTCATTTGACTGTGTCACACTGAGAATGCTGTGATCAATGTTGGTGCAAGCGTCAGTCTCCCAAGTAGGGCAGAGGAATAAAAGAGGAACTGATGGAGAAAGGGGGAAAAACACGTAATTGGAGGCCTTACTAGCTTGAAATGTTCTTGTAAAGGTCCTGCATTTCTTGTTTTTTTGTTCCTTTTTTTGTTAGATGTTATGGGGGACAGAGAAAATGAGTAAAAGAGAAAAAGTAACAGTAGATGAAATACAAGAAAGGAGGTCCTAAAATTCAAACTGACATATTTGACCTACTAGAAATGTCCTGTGTAATCTGAGTGGTTGACTTCTTCACTAAAAATGAATAAAAAGGATTTAGTTGTGCAGGGGTTTCCCTTCTGACATGAACAGCACTCTATTCCACCACTTAAACATAACAAAGTTTCTTCTATGTCTCTTTGTCATGAGAAGTTTATTATACTGGAACATCTGAAGGTGACTGAAGATGCCACTTTTTGAAATTCAGACATGGGGAACTTAAATTATTCCAATCCAATACCAATATGGTGTACAAATTATGTGTGAATTAGTTCAAACATAATTATGTGCAGATTAGTTTGATATGAAAGCAATGTTATCTATGTCACTGTGCACCTGTTAGGTGCAGGTCAACGTTTAACAAAACCTCTGTACTGCCTGGAAGAGCTTATAGAATCTTTCTCAGAAAAATACGTTATATCTTAACCTAACTTTTTTGATACAGTTCATCCATCCATCCTGCAGATGTAGGGCGACATGCAAATTCCACATAGGGAGGTCCCAGCTGACCAGCAGGATTTGACCCAGAACCTCCTTTAATTCAGCTAAAATAAATAATGCCAAATCACAGCATATGTCGTATCGTTAGGTGAACACATCACAACATCATGGTTACATATTGGTTATGTATGTAACAGTATAGCTTCATTGTGTTTTTTTGTTTCATGTGTTGTTTTCTCTGGTACTCTTACTTCAAGGAATTGTTGGCTATAGATATTTATTATGCTCCAGTTCCTGCACAGAGACATTGTTTAAGAGAAACTAAGAATCATTACTAACATTTGCCACAGGAGAGAGTGCACTACTTAGTGAGTGCTGCTGTCAGGTGCATGTCTGCAGCAGTCACATGTTGCACTTCATTGTTGTGGCCTGATGTTAAACAGAAACACGTCCATAACAATGTGTCCTGCCTGTATTGTTGCAGGTACGCAGCCAGAAGATTTGACAAATACATGTACATATGTAAGTAGAGATATATGGTCACAGGCAGAGTGGGGAACACAGACGTTCATTTCCTTTAAGTGTTCCGGCATTAGTCGAGTGGCTGTGGTTAGCAATGGTAACCTACAGCTAAGCTAACCTTTGTCAGTAGTATCGAGACACTATGCCAGTGAATGTGAGCAGTTTTTACTTAAAATACTGACAACTGTAGTAACATGGAGTAACAGTGTTATGTACCATCAAACTGTTTTGTTCCAAATGTAATGGATTATTGCTTGAGAACAGTTAAATAATTGGTTACTAAACGAAAGGCACATGAAGGCAGCATTCACACATTGTAATGCAGTGTTGTAGCCTGATGCTAGACAGAAATGTGTTGGGGACAAAGTGTGTCCTGTCTGTATTTTTGCAGTTCTGCAGCAAAGAAGTAAAGAATTTATTAAAGTGTATAAAATCGAGAGAAAAAACAACAACAATTTCTTATACAGCAAGCACTTGGCAGAAGTGGAGAGGAAGAACTTTTGTTTGCGTTGGTTCAAATTAACCAATGAAATGCTGTTTCAAATTGTTTAAAACTTTTATTTATTTTTTTTTTTTAAGTGACAGTGCTAAGTGCCTATACTGCCTTCTTTTTAAAGAGCACATTTTTACAGATTTTGCTTGTTGGCAATTGATCATTCCCTTCAAATTACCAATAAAGTTTATTCAAATTTACAGGGTCACACAAGCTCAGTCTGTCCTGTTCTGTCCTGTTTCCCATTAAAAACTATATATATATGCAAAGCCTCCACAGGTATTTATTTCCATTTCACATCACCAAAGGCTACACATGCCTTAATCCCTAATACTGTCTGGAGAGTGTCCATGTGTGTAAGTGCGTGTGCTGTTGCAGTGTGTGTGTGTGTGTGTGTGTGTGTGTGTGTGTGTGTGCGCGTTCATTAAGGCACACATGATTTGTTGTGCAGGGCCAAATGAAAACCATGGTTACAGATATTACTGCTCCCCTACTATGGCTACGAGAGTCCAAGACTCAAGCATTCACTCTAGAATACTTACTTACAATAAAGTATAATTTAGTGTGGAAATGCAAGAAGCATGATCAGTTACAGTTTTCATAATAAATAAATTACTGGGAGTTGGTTTCCAATAACAGAATTTAAAGAGTACTACACATACAGACTTTACAATAATGTCAGTTCACCTGCATGTAATGATACATGATCAGTGTTTTACATGTACCTGTGTGATTTCTTCTTTGAGCATACTGTTTTCTCCACTTAAGTAAAGCAAAACATTAACAGGGCTTCTATTCCCTTTCTCACTGCATTCACAAAATGTTATTTTCTTTGTTGTTTTCTCAGATTCTTCATCTTCTAATCTCCAGTGGCTGTTTCATGCTGTGAGTGGAGACAAGAAGTCTTCGGTAAGACGCAGGCCTCATCCATCCACCCACATGAGCAAGATATGAGGATTCACTTTAAGTAGAGTTCAAAGACTATTTTTCTGACATGTTTGCATCTCAATTAATAATAAACCCATAATTATCTTGAACCTTTTTCCATTCACATGTGTTACTATTCTGCCTTTACTAAAAAGGGTTTATGCCTATTATACATTTTAGCTTGCTAGGATAATGCTACTGTAATAGGCATGTTTGCTTTTGTTGAACCAATTAATAGATCTCTGTGATGTTTTCTTAATTTAATAGATTTTGTCCCTGTCTACGTTAGCAAAGTTGGTTTGTATGGTCCACCATCTTGGTCCAAACTGAATATCTTCAATAGAGCCACCATTAATATTCTATACATACTATTGTAATATACAGTGCTTACAAAAAATAACCATTCCCTTTAAATGCTTTGATTGAGTCAGTGTCAATACAATTAAGCTTTTTGCACAAGTGTTTATAAAAAGAGATTTTTTTCAAGTCAAAGTGAAAACATGTCAATTAATTGAAAATATAAAATGTAAAATAAGTGATTGGACAAGCACGTATCCCCTTCAGGTCAGTATTTAGTGGATACACCTTTGGCCACAATTACATCATTAAGCCGGTGTGGATAGGTCTCAATCGGTCTTGCACATCTGGAAACTTCAAATTCACTCTCTTCTTCTGTGCAAAATTGTAAATTTTCAAGGACATCATGAGTGAACAGCCCTTTTCAAGTCCAGGCACACATTCCCAATTATATTGAGGTCTGCACTGTTACTCGGCATCTCCAAAACATTCACCTTGTTGTTTTTAAACCATTTTTGTGTAGCTTTGGCTGTATGCTTTGCGCCATTGAAATATTCCCCCAAGTCACAGTTTTCTTGCAGACTGAATTGTCACAGCTAGTCAGGGAACCCAGAATGCGGACACCAGACACAGACCCCACTAGACAGTAAACCGTTTATTTACAGGTTGCATAGACCAGAACAACATTAGAAACAGAAGTCCACAACTAAGCCAACCTTCGGTTTTACGAAGGAGGGAATGCTCTGCTAGAAGCTGCCACTCCCCTGAAACTGAAAGAACTCAAAGCTCAACAGTAATTTACGAAACTAAATGAAAACCAAAACTAAGGTTTGCTAGCAGAATGCAGGATAAAACAACTAAAAACGAGCAGCTTCAATGACAATACTTAGCTACTGAGGTTCAGGGGCTGGACTGGGCAATCAAAGTCTACAATGTTTTGGAAGCAGGAGGCTGAGATCCAGAACCAGGACAGGCTGGGCCGAGCAGAGCAGACTGAAGTCATCGTGGCAGAGCAGACTGAAGTCGTCGTGAGGCTTTGTTCAGGAGGGTGAGCATGCAGAGGCCTGAGGAGCTGGTTGGGCTGGAGTGGGGCTGCGACTTCTCACTGCAGTGGCTGACGGGAGGCGAAACGGCTGGCTGGTCCAAGAACTGGTGGCAGAACAAACAAATATTAGCCAATGTATTCCTTTGAGCTAACAGCATTCAAGATAAGGCCTGCACAGCACTGACTGGGAAGCAGAGTCTACAAACTGGCAATCAGTGGATGTCTGCACCCAGCTTAAATGGCAGGAGGAGGATGATAAAGTGCAGGTGTCTTCACCTCCCATGCAGCTGCCTCCACTCCTGCAATCAGCACTCACTCAGCCACGCCCAGAGAGAAAGAAGGAGAGATAGAAGATGGAGCTGTCCACTAGATAGAGGCAGGAACAGTGGTCCTGACATGAATTATGTTGTCCTCCAGGATTTACCTATATTTTAATGCAGTCATTTTACTCTCTACCTTTACAAGCCTTCCAGCTGTCCAGATGCATTCCCACATCATGATGCTGCCACCACCATGCTTCACAGTGGGGATGGTGTGTTTGTAATGATATGTAGTGGTGTCCCAAACATGGCGTCGAGTCTTATGGCCAGAAAGCTCTCGTCTGTTCTCATCAGACCAAACAACCCTCTATCAGTTGACTTCAGAATCTTCCACATGTCTTCTGGTAAACTCCAGTTGAGATTTAATAGGAACTTTTTTCAGCAGTCACTTTCTCTTGCCACTATCACATAAAGCTTTGCTTGGTGAAGAACCAGGGGAGTAGTTGTATGTACAGTCTCTCCCATCTGTGCCGCTGGAGCTTTTATCTCCTTCAGAAGAGTCAAAGATGTCTTGATGGCCTCCCTTACTAGTCTCTTTCATGCATGGTCACTCAGTTTTTGATGATGGCCTGGTCTAAGCAGATTTATGCATGTGTGATCAGCTGCAACTCTTAAGCCCTTAGACACTATTTATCATTCTGCTTCAAGATTTATCACTGTGAGCTGCATGCTTAGGTTGGGTGGTCCTCCCTCTCTGTAAGGTGTGATTGACACTGGGTTTAATTTATTCATGAGGCTGTTACTGGTTTTTCACGCCTTACATTACCTCACTACTGTCTTTTAATGTGGGCCTTACCACACACGCTCACATGACTGGATTACATAGCAAGTGCCGGCAGTTTTATGGAGTTGGAAAATCTAGTTTTACATACTGTGCTTCTGCAACCTGGAATAACCTGCAGAGCAATTTAAAGCTGGTCTCATTTCTATCTTCAGGTTTTTCTTTTCATTGTATTTTACTTCCAACTGTTCTTGGTTAAGTTCATTCATTTGTTTTCAAAACTTAAATGCTCTAATTAATGTTTTCATTATGACACTACACATGACTAAATTAGTAACATTATCTATGTCTCTATTTGCATCCTCACTTAACTATACACCCTAATACAGCTCCTAATGTGGACAACTTGGGTACCTGATTCTTTAAAAAAAAGTAAATTTAAGTCCAAGATAAGACCATTTACTGATGGTGATGGGAGAAAGTTCACCACCAATAAAGTCCCACAACACAACACCCAAAATAAATAACTAATATCAATCCGATCCAATCTGATGACTGTGCTGCTGGCAAAACATGGTTTGGTTTCTATGGGTCAGTTTCAGATTTAGTCTAAACTAGAAATGCATTTAACACATTTGTTACATCCCAGGGACATAAGCGTCCTTGTGCTTGGAGTAACCATCAACATCAGCATCTAGCATGAAGGGAATGATTAAATGTTAGATTTTTAAGGCAGACAGACAGACGGTCATATTTAAATCCACTCCTGACTGCAGCCCAAACACCGACTCTGGCATTCATTTGAAAACAGGTCAAACAGAACACAAGTGGACACTTTGTTTAGGATGGTCAGGTCACAGACAGTTGAGGTCACGCTCCTATAATTGCGCAGCATGACATACATATCCAGCCAATTTCAGAGAAGGAAGCACACTGCACGCAGTAATAAATCAACGCCTGAACCAGAGGCAGGTGAATGGAGAGAGAGAGAGAGAAAAAATGAGTCTGAGAAAATAGAGGGAAGAACAAAAGAGATGGAGGAAGATAGTGAGAAGAGAGATAGGTTTTGCTCTCCAACCCATATTCGTCTCCTGACAAAACTGTTTCTGTCTCCTCGCTCTGTTCTCTTGTTGAAATCTATTTATTTTGGGACTATGTCTCCCCTATGAACTCTTAACTTATCACATGATGGATGATTAAGTGATTGTACAGAGGCAGCGCTGTGCACTGAAATCATTTTTAATACCCCACATATACGACTCATGCAATACGTCATGTAAGTGGGATGTGTTTCCATTTTCTTCATTGCATGTAGACAGTCTGCGTCTCGGTAAGCATGTCATCTGCACCACTACTAATTGGCATACTTCCCAATGCATGTTAATGCCACAATATGCTCAGAATCACTCACACATTATGTCATGTAGAAACTACAGAAAATAACAGAAATGCCTCCAAAAAAAAACTCCAGAACTCAGCTAACAGTTAATGGCGTTAAAATCTCCTTAAGTGTGAATAGCTGAAAATTCAGGATTTAACTCTCACCAGAATGTGGTGAAGGCAGTATGTGGAGATGGCACGCACTGCTGTCAGCCGCAACTCTTTTCAAGGAGGGAAAATAGTTGAGTAAAGCTGCAAATTCTATTAGCAAGTTGCTGTGTGGGGTGCTGCCATCGCCCTGCCATGAAAACAGATCTTCTTTTTAAAACTTATTTATCCAGCAAGATCTCCCACACTCTTTCAAAATAAGAGCAAAATAAGTTTTGTGATAAAATGAGCAGTTTCGTCAGTACCCTGGTCGTACCGTCTAAACATCAAAATATGTATCATCCATATGAACTCCAATCATGTCTATCCTCTTTTAAACCCAGACAGGCAATTTCAGTCAGAATGAACAAATAAGCAGCCTCGGCAGTCCCTTCGCTCACACACAAAAAAAGAAAGAAGAAAAAGGAGAAAGCACAAGCTGAAAGAAGAGAGAAGGCTGTTGTTATTACACTGCCTCATCTGAGGGTTTTTTTCACCCACAGCGGTGTGCTGCTCAAATTGTGCGTGGCTGGAGCTGGAGGAACCACAAAACAAGCACTCTTGTGTGAAAGATGAATCAGGCCTGAGAGCCAGTGAGTTTATTTGTGTTGCTCAACTATAACAAGGAACACACTTTGCATTGGTGGCAAAATGAAGGAGAGGAGCAAAGGAAACTGGATGAGTTCACGTTCAATATCACAGCTTCTTCTTTTGTGATTTCTTGGAGGTGCCATCTCTCAAAGCAACAGAAGAAAAGTTAGTGTTGCCGTTGATCTTGAGAGGTGACCTTTAAAACCTCAACACTTATTAGTAGTGTTTTTTGTTAGATGCTGTGAGACCACCCAACTGACATACATTATAATGAAGTTCAAGGACCAGTTTTAAATGCAACATATAGCAAAAATAACCAGAGGGCCAGGCATTTTAAGGCTTAGTTTAATGGGGTTTCTTCAGTCCTCCACATACTAAAATAACAACAAAAGAAGCCCCTTTTAAAGGTAAATTTCAAATTTATATGCTAACTCAATTAACCCTCTTAAACCCAAGCACCTTCAGGGCTCCTGACATATTGTCCCCAGTGTGAGCTCATTTTTCATTGCAATATAAAGTCCTGCACCTCCATGGAAACAGTCATGGATAGAAGTAGAACTCAGAAATGCCTTGTGTGTAGTAGCACATAGTTATAATGCTATAGATCATTGCAAAATGATTAAATTAATGTTTCATTATATTTTGATTAATTTACAAAATAAAAAAATAAAAAAAAAGGAATCACCAGTGTTCAACGACAACGTGCACTAGGTTAGTGTTTGGAACATTTCTTACAGATAACGATCATTTTGTCTAACCAAGTGGTACGCTGCCTCCTGCAGTGCTGCTGCTGCCATCAGCTATCTGCAGGTCTCTGTACAAACAGGTTAGTAGACGTACTAATGATGCAAGGGTAGAAGTAGTAACGATACAGCTGTTACACACAGAGGACACTAAATAACAAGATCAAATAGAAAAAAGCAGGCACTCATCTCAGTGATCTCATAGTTACCTACAGGCAGGGACGCAGTATTGAGCTATAGGTCACTGGCATGCTGGGAGCCCTGAGGGTGCAACATACAGTCACTGTAACACATATAAAAGAGCAGGAAATAGCACCTTGCCAGTATTAATCTCTAACTAATGATAGTATCGGGGAAGCTTGGTATTTGGCTGGTTGGACACAAACTGGTCAATAGGCAGGATAAAGAAAGGCAACAGTATCTCCTTACCTAGTTAGCTACATCTATTGCAACAGAAAAAAAATGTAAATAATGCACCTAAACAGGTTGTCCAAAACCTAAACAGACAAGCACACATACAGTCTTCAGTTCATATAATGTGGGTTTTAAGATTGCTTTGGGAAAATGACGAGTGTTGAAAACTGAGACTGTCTCCATAGGTACATGCAGGCTTTCAGTTGTGAGGTGGTATCATTTGTTTCAGCAAGTTCAAGTGACTCTGCCCTCTAGTGGCTGTAGTAATCGTCATGTCAGACACAAAGTCGTCATAGGAAGGAGGTTGGGGTGGATGAATAGGTCAACAAAACATTTGACATTTGAAACCATTACAACGGTCGCCCTGATGAAGCACTTATTTTAACTCAAACCATGAACTTTTTGTAAATTTGGCTAAGTTGTTTTTGTGCCAAAATTTAAAAGAAAATAAAGAATACAAATTAACCCTTTGATAATGTGACAATCTTACAGTACATATTTGGTTAAATTTATCTGTGGCTTATTTCCTGCTGTTGGCGTGGTTCTATTCATTGCATGACACCATATAGATGGAGTGTGAGTGGAATTCTATTCTCCGAGATGCACACTACATGGCCCAAAGTATGTAGACACTCGCACTTTGAACCTGTATGTGATAGCTGTATGTGTAATTCCAAAGCCATGAGCATTTATCTGCTGCTGTGCCTGTGGAAACACTTTCAACCAGATGTTGGAACTGGGCTGCCGAGATTTGCTCCCGTTCAGAGGTGGTAAGGCCTGGCTCGCAGTCAGCATTGGAGCTGATTCCCAAAGTGTTGGATGGGGTTCATGCCAAGGCTCTGTGATGGTTTTCCCAAACTAAACTGTGATAAAAAAAAAAGAAAAAATCACAAAGGTTTGTGTACAGGTAACAATTTGTTGGCCATGTGGTGTGGTTCTGAGGTATTAGTCTCATTTGTCTTACAGGTTCAGCTCAGTCTTCCACTCATCAACACTTGGCTGATGTGGGATTTGAACTCATGACCTCCCACCAACACAATAGTTTCTCCAGATAGTAAAGCACTGTGTGGCTCACCCTGGAAAACCCCTCTTTTGGGAAAGTGAAAAAATAAATCCCTTGTTTATTACCTGATACTGCTGATCCTCCAGGTCATATTTCCTCTAATGGCTAGCAGATATCATAGCTGGGTCTGAGGTGATTGCGCTAGGTCAGGGGCCAGCTTCAAAAAGCCACGCTTGTGTATTTGTGTCAGTGTGAACCCATGTGTGCAGGACAGACATGAAAGAAATTAAAGTCCAGGGTCTACCTCAGCACGGCCTGGTCCCCTCGGATGCCTTGTCTTGTGTCGTCGCCAGCCTGTGATTTCACCAGGACCTTATCTCTAACAACAGACCGGCCATTTCTGCTGTCTCTGCCATGGCTGTGGTCCCCGAAAAACATAGATGACACCCACGCGTAGCCCCCTGCTAAGGGACAGTTACAATGTAGGGAAATGCACAGTGACTAAAGAACACAGTGACTCAAGCGAAGATACCCACACAGATATGTCTACATCAAAGAACACAGACAATTTCTACACACACACACACACACACACACACACGCTCACACATTTTTTCCCCCTTCATAGCTTTGTGGTTTGTCTGTCTGATTCCCTTCATGCACTCACACATTTGCAACAGACAGCTCTAATCAGAGCTACAGAGTGTGTGAATGGGGTCTATTAGAGCCATTGAAATGACTGTTGTGACCACATCTGCAGCGTCACACAAACAGAACAATCCCAAGGTCCTGCACACACCGGGACCTGATCAGGCACCCACGTGGCTCAAACCAAAAAATCACGAATAATGCACTTATGGAGTTTTTTCCATATCCCCC
>OMNN01083122.1:0-12321 GCA_900302755.1 Chromis chromis | reverse complement strand
CCACACACACATAGACAAACACACACACAGACAGACACACACAGACAGACAAACACAGACACACACACACACACACACACACACACACACACAGACACACACACAGACACACACACAAACATACACACACACACGTCTCTCTACTTGTCTGGTTTGTCACACACCTTCAGATGGCCGTCAGTCTCGGCCTTGGCCCTGAGACAAACACATTGAAGACATTTCCTTTTAAATGTGTTTTTAACTCCAATCATTTTTTTTTCCTTCCGTTTTGTCCTCTGACAAGATTTCTGTGCCTACAGTGAAAGGGGCCATCCGCATTTCATTCATCAGTGTATCAGGACGTACAGTTTAATGGAATGTAATTTTGTTAGTCACACATCTTACTCAACCTTTATATAAGCTAGAGGTTGAAGCCTGTCAAATGGTAACGCAGGTGTCCTAAGATGAACTCAGGGAGGGCAGAAACCTCCCGAGGAGAAAATGGGCAAAAGCTTGCTTCTTGATCTTGACTTTCAGTATAAATACAGACTGTTATAGCAGGCCTTAAAATCCTTCTGACTTCTTGGGTTTTAAGCTTATTAATCATGCCTAGAAGTGACTTCACCCACTTACCATTCTGACACTGCTTGAATTTACCTGACTGCATTGAGTTATAGGTATAATTAAGCTGACCTGATACATAACCTGATATATTTTGACCAGTGATACATTAGGCTGCTATATTTATCAAGTTCTAATTGAAATAAATCTCTTAGATGCACTTCCCCCTGTCTGTGCAATTCAAAGTGCTGGCAAGATACAATTCAGAGTGATACTGAGAACTGATGGGCTCTTCCATTATTGCATTTGGGGAAAGAGAATTATGAGCTCCACGTCGTATTTTTTGGAATGTCAGAAGAGTTAGGTGACACAGTCTAAGGCAGAGTGGAGTCTTACTGTCTGATGTGCGTCTGAGACTTATTCCTGTTTTCCAAATGTTTCTGTGATGAAGATCAGAGTGATGTCATCTCTGATGCCACAATCAGTTGGTGTAATGCGGCTTTAATCCTTTTAATCGTGTTTCAGGCAGATGTGGTATGGGACCACAACACACTGCAAAGAGCGAGACCTGGACAAATGCCCTGCAATGGACTAAACTGACTGTGTTTGTGTATATGTGTGTGTGTGTGTGTGTGTGGCAGCAGGATAGATAATAAATGTCTGCCAGTATGGACATGTGTGTCTGTCAGTATAACCTCTTAGCGGACGCGCTTGTCAAACTGTGTCTGTATGTGTGTAAAACGGTGTGTGCTTGTTAACATGTGTAAGTGTGCGTGTGCCTTTTTGTCCAGTATTAACACAAATTTATAGTCGTGTGGTTATTTGCGCAGACTGATGTGAATAAAACCCCTTGTGGATGTGTGTTTGTGTCAAGTTAAACAGGTTTATAGTCTACGTGCATGTGTGTGTGTGTTTGTGTATGTATGCGACTATGCGTGTTTGATGGGGCCATCAGCTGATCAGGGAGACGGATGGTGTCGGACCAGGCGCTGATAATCCAATCAGGAGCCTGAAGCGATGTGATAGGCCGAGAAGCAGGAAGTATGATCTGATTAAAGCGACATTATGGCCATGTGCAGAGCGCCCAGTGCCCGAGGGTTGACAGGTGTGCACACACACACAGACACATACACACACAATAAACCTGCCTGCCTAGACACTGATACAAGCCCACACCCCACACTATACGCAAACACAGACGTGATTTCACCTAAGAATTATTGAAAACATCGGTCTGGTGCAGAAACACTGATACAACAGATGGGTGCGTGTGTGTGTGCGTGTGTGTGTGTTCATTTGCAATGTCAGTCTTAGGCAGTGAGGAGTGTAAAGGTGGAAAAGAAGGCAAAAGGAAGGATATGAAGAAGTTATTATTTCTCCTAACTGCATTTCTCCCCTCACTAAATAAAAGGAGTGAAATTAGAGGAACAACACCAAACATGCTTATCATTACTAATTACTCTCTCTTGCACCACACAGATACACTCAGCTCAGTTTGGGGGAGGGTGTAGTATGTTTCCATCCATGTTTCCCAGCAATTTTCACAATTCTGAAATGTCACAGTGTTCAGGTGTGTTCTTCAAAACCACCCAGCAGCAAACAGGCAACTAGGCAACCTGCCATTAGCTGGATGGGGAACACCGGGAGCCTCGGTATCTCCATCAACACCTCTCAGATAGTGCTGGTGTGTTACCTTCTTGGTGAGGTTGTGGTCCTGGTCGTGGGGCATGCGAGTGGAGACGTGGTAGATGACCTCGGTAGTGGAAGTGGCGTAGTAAGGCGTGGTCTGGCCTGTGCTGCGATTTCTCTGAAGGCCTCCCATGAAGCCACAGTGAGTGGTGAGGTCCACCTAATGGGTGCAAGCACACACACAAACCATAACATGCAGGATACATTTAAATTATTAACTGCCTTTCACGCCATTTATCATAAATATATATATGTCACAGTAGAGATCGCAATCCAGGATAAACGCTGATTGTCCTAGGACAGATTGCGATCGGAGTCTCTCCTAGGACAAACTCTAATTTATTTTAATGATATGATGTTAAAATACAAATACAGCAAGAAAACACAACTTTTACGATCAAATTAGTACATTCCCATTCATGAGTTTATTACACTTATTTACAGTATTTACAGTCTATTCTCACATACTCCAACAGTATGTGGGTGGCACTTTGTTGAACATGGTAGTCCAGCTTTTCTTGCATCCCTAACCCTAACCATAATTAAAAGACTTCTGTCTTTAAGATTTATATTGTATTGTATTGTTCTTACTGGTTTTTGTTATTGTCGTGGTAGAATCACCGTTTATCCTAGGACAGATTGCGATCGGAGTCTGTACTAGGACAATTGGCGATTATCCTGGATCGCAATTTCTACTGTGAGATATATATATATATATATTTTTAAGTATTTTTTGAGGGAGTTTTTCCCATTTTTATTGATAGAGAGAGACAGGGTGAAAGGAGGTATAGAGGAGAGTGACATGCAGCAAAGGGTCTTGAGCCAGACTCGAACTCATGACCGCTGCCGGCGACCTGCGCCCACATGGTAACGCCTTAACTCAGCGAGCTATACAGCGGCCATATTTATTAATAAATAAATAAAATCAGACATTTCTTAGTTGAGTCTAGACTTTCTAACCAGAAATTCAGAATAGAATGTTGACAAGAAGAAATGTGTGTTGCCAAAAGCAGTCAGCTTGATTAAGTTTATATTATCGATTTTAGGGATTTTTGCCAGCTACTTGCATCGGAGAACTCCAGTCAAATTCATTTTATTCTTCAAGTTGCATTTAAAAAATTGTCAAAAATAAACAGTTTTTACCACATTATGCAAGAAACTAATTTCTGAACTCCTCTGTGCAACTGAGAAGCCATGAGTGACTCATGGAACAAAAATTCAGGGACTATTTGGCTGAACTACAGACTGTGTTCATACAGAGCAGAGAGAAGACAACCATGGATTGAAAATTAGAAATTAGAGGAACAGAGAACAAAAAACAAACAAAAAAAAACCATACTTTATCAATAATTTATTTGGGCAATTTCAATCAATATGAAAGTACATGTGTTCTTACCTCCCAGCCCAGTCCAGAGACAAAGTCCTCATAAGCCTGGCTGCCCGCTGTGTTCGTTAGTATGGAGTGTTTATCTTCTTGGCCTTCAGCAACGTAAAATACTGCAATCTTATGGGTCTCACGGCTAGAAGAGATTGAGCAACAGGGCAACTAATCAGAAAAATGTATTGTTAAAGCAGCAACAGCCACTCAGTTCAAACAATCAACGGACTAAAGGCTGAATGAAAAGGTTAAACAGAGGAGTTGGAGGAGGCATGCAATAAGAGGTGCTTGACTCTTCTTGTTTTCTCACCACTGCCGTGAGTCCAGATTCTTCAGCTCTCTCAATAACTTCTCATTCTTCCTCAACAAATGAAAGTTACTCCTGTAAAACAGACAGGCACAAGTTAGAATTTGTTATTCAGTTAAGGTTAATCCTGCCTGTCTTGTTTTTGTCTCAGTTTACTGGGGAAAAGAAAGACAACAAAACAATACAAACAAGACTTTATGCATCGTCACATAAAAAAAATTGATGTTTAGGGTTTAAAGATATATGCCTTCACATAAATCTATATAGTCACAGATTTTAGAGCATTGCTTTCAGCTGTTGGTAAAATATAAGGATTGGTATGAAGTTTGCTTGTTTCTTTTTCAATTTCAAAACTTTCAGCAGGCTAAATGTAAAACTCTGCCCTCTCCACAGTCACTAAAAAACCCCAAACCATAATGCTGCATTAATGTCATCATCAGGTGAAGAAAACTTAACTTCAATGTTGGCCTTTCAAGCATACATTTGGCTTGTTGATAATAAACATCTTATTCACTAGTAACCTCTTTAAGCTAAGGTCAGACATGCTCTACCCTGGTTAAAAAAAACAAAACAAGATATTTTGAAAACTATTTTGCCCAGTCTGCCATCTGTCAAATGTCCTTTTTACATTTGAAAGAGATGGAAAAACATTTTAGGAAGAAGAAAATGAAGGGTTTAAACACAGAACCTGTAAGAACTATGCCACAGAACAACCAAATGTTAGACAAGCCTTTGCCCCCAACTTTACTTACACAATTTTTAAAACATCTGCATAATCCAAACGGAGTATATCTCATTTTAGTCATACTGTAGACTGTGTTTGTACAACACAGGAACCTATACAGTATATTAGGCATAGACTGTTTTAGAGTCAGCTTCTAATGCTCTTAAAGGACAAAGCATCACTTTTATCTGCTGTTTTTTTCCCATCTTTAACAACAGTTACTACAGGGTACATTGTCAGACATTACAAAAGTATAGCCTTAATTGAATTTCAGCACTTAATAAGGGTGTTGCTTGTAAAGAACTAGTTTTTACAACGTGTCATCCAACCGTGTTAGAAAGTAAAAGCGATCATAATTGTTGGGAATGACCACACTCGAATGTTAGCTGAATATCAGGCCTTCAGAGACACAGGAGAAATGTGTCAATATGGGGAGAACATATTTGCATACCGTCTCCTAAAAGGTAGCTTTGCATTCATTAGTGCACATGAAATTTGGCAGATAGTTGGCAGGTTACTGTATTAACACTCAAACAAAGGGCACTTAGATTTGCTCATGTCCTATGACATCTATACTAAAATCTAATCAGACTATCTACTCCATAAAGGGTAATTGTGGTATAAGTACGAGGTTTCGACTCTGTATAATTGTTAATGCAAAACAGGTGTGTGAGAACATACTGCTGCCTTAACTCTGGCCCCACAATTATAGATCACTGGGTATTATTATTACTGTAGTAGAAATGAGCACATGCAGCAACATCTCATGCTGACCACAGCTTGTGTCATCATCACTTTCAGGTTTCAAATAGAAAAGCACAGGGTCCTTTGTTTTAATGAAAACAAAAGCCTTTCATGCAGAAAAAGTCGTTCAGTGGCCGTTTCAAAATGTCCCTGCGACCAGCCACCAACCTCTGCACTGCTGATATAAAACCAAGACTCGAGCAGTGAAGCTTGGAGTGGACAGATAATGACACGTCATTCTTTTCACTCTTAGAGACAGGGGAAAAAAAGAAAGAGCAGGAGATAAAGAGAGAGAGAGAGAGACAGCAATTTGCTCTTTATTAAACTGATACTTGGTAATGGCCTCATTCTCTGCTCTCAAAGACTCCATTTACACCCTGGATTATAGGGAAAAGCATAAAAGGGGACACACACATGCACACACATGGGTGACTGTCAGTATCTTAGTGTCTGTAATGCCCCATATGAATACCTGGAGAGACATAAGGGGACAATAACAGATGATTAGACAATCTCTTCTTTTCTTTCATTCTTATCTGTCTATTCTCTTTTGTCTCCAATATCCAAGTTTCTTGAGCCTTTTTCATTCTCCTCCATATTTACTCACCTTTTTTGGCTGCATTTCTTTTTTCAGTTTTTCATTCTTTCTCTACATCTACATGTGTCTTTTTCATCCTGTTTTCTGATTTGCCACTTCACCCTCAATCATTCTCTTCTTCAACTACTGCCTTTTATTTCTAACTCCAAATGGGTTGAGTTTGATCAATAGAGCACTATACTCATTATCACACACTCTTACACACATATACACACACAAGCGCAGTGTGTTAAGAAGCCTATTGTGCGGGCTGAATGCAGAAAGTGTAATTCCCTGGATAAAGTATAAAGAGCGATGAGTGTCCATTAGCTGGCCAGACACATTTAAAGTGATACCCTGACACTGTGTATTTTAGCCTAGAGCCATTGAGAAGATGAAATGCTGTACCATGTGAATGGGATAACGTGGTGTCTAATGAGCACAAAATACTTTGTTCAATTTGATTTTTTTGTCTCATTTGCATTAAACAAGCATTTGGTTTGTTCTAGGGGAGACAAAAATCATAAAAGACATCCCACACATGTCTTACAGAAAGACAAAAACCTGCCTCTCAGCTGAAACCCCTCACTTACTCTGCCTTACGTATAAAATGTGCAAAAACTGTGTTTTAAGTCTTTTAATGATGAAATCATCTTGTCTTACAGGAATAATCATATAAAAGTAAAGTGAAGAATTTTTTAAAATCCAAGATGAAAATGGAAGCAAATAACTAAATAATGTTGCAAGCAGTGAGGTCCTCTCACCTTCATGCACCCTGAGACGTGTTTTGAGGGCTTTGATTGCAGGCATGTGGATGCCTGGAGGACTGGACTCAAATCGAAAGTTGCACTCATTTTTCATCATGTAGAGCACATCTAGTAAATTTTGTATAAACTGGATGATGTTTGTCAAAAAAGCCTGACTTTATGTTGCTAATAAATAATAATAATAATCTAACCTTTATTTATCTCCTAGGGGGATAATTTAACCCATCCTACTAAACATACAAGTAGCAGGAGCAGTGGGCTGCTGCGGTGCAGCACCCGGGGAGCAGTCAGGGGTTAAGGGCCTTGCTCAAGGGCCCAACAGTGGCCGCAGTGGGATTCGATCCCCTGACCTTCTGATCAGTGGGGGCTTAACCTGTTGCACCACCACTGCCCCACGGTTGTTTAGTTGTTAGTAGGAGGCACTGTGACTTTGAGTTGACATTGACATGTAGATGTTCAGCTGGAACTGTTATCAAGCATGAGAAATTCGTGTCATAACAACTTCTTCTTTTCATGAAAAATTTCACCATGTGGCTTCAGACACATGATCAAAAGAAAACTCAAAAGCTTTGCAATTTAAAATTACAATCGTCTTTAGATTAGACTGTCCAAATAGGATTTTGATAGGATTATTTATCTAAAATGAGCGTAAGTATAAGGACTGTAAATGGTAAAAAAAATGTCACATTAACTTCACAATAGCTGACTTTTTGTTGGGTTTTATGAAACTGCTCCAAGAGGAGTTTTGGAAGTCTTGGGATGTCACATGTGGGGACTGAATTTCGTACATGTAGGTAGAATATAGCGTTTCCACTTCACTTTTGACACAAACTTTCCAGAGTTTTTAAACATGCTTATCCCCTTAAAAATGCAATTTAGTCTGATAAGAATAAGAAGAAGCAGTTTGACGAGGTCCTAACATTCTCCAAACACTTTAACTGGCCATGGACTTCATTTTCCAAATGTAGAGATAATATACAAATACAGTAAAGCTAAAAGATTGGAACAAGAGTTTTCTTTTGTTTTGTTTTAATCAACAACAACAAAAAAGTCCAGTTTCAGTTGGGCTGTCATAGTGTGCCTGGTCTCACCTCTTCTCCCAGGAGTTCAGTCCCAAAATGTTGATCAGTAGTCTGCAGTAGTAGAAGGCTGACTGTGGCGTCTGAGTCTCTGGTTCGGTCTGCTGCACCGCTCTCATGTTCAAATCCTCACCTCTCTGAAACAT
Source organism: Chromis chromis (assembly GCA_900302755.1). Taxonomy (NCBI): domain Eukaryota; kingdom Metazoa; phylum Chordata; class Actinopteri; family Pomacentridae; genus Chromis; species Chromis chromis. The sequence continues at coordinate 4,370 of OMNN01083122.1, read as the reverse complement.
TCATTTATTCCAGTTTAATGCAAAAAACCCTCTGCAACATGGAAGAGTAACCAAAACTACTACCATGAAAAGAACAGCATGACGCATTACATTACTGAGAACAGCCAAAATGGTGGTTCTTTTTTAGAGAGCAGCTTCTGCAAATTATTCTTAGAACACCTGCATAATGTAAAAGTAATACTAAAATATGTATATGCTCTTCCCATTGAATCTTAAAAATGTTGCATTTGCTGATGAGCAAAACAAACATCAGTTATAGGACGATTATTTGGTGCATTCACATATTTCACTGTGCAGTTCTCTGATGTTGTTCCTTGTCACACTGATACATATATAGCGATCTGAAAGCAGTACTATTAGTTAGCTTCATCTTTATGTATAGGGGCCGAGAAAATCTGCTTCTTTACAGTGAAACGATGAACTTTTCTCACAGCAGACATGTTGACTTGTCATAGCAGGCAAAGCATGGGTGTTGCTAATAAGATTACTGATGGCTCTGTTCTATTAAAGTGACCCAATAAGCCATCATTCATTTTATGATCTAGTTATTGTTTATTGTAATTTTCCTGCTGCGATGTGTATAAATGTCTTCTGTGAAAAAAAAACAAAGGAAAAACAAGATGCTTTTTACAAACTTTAAAAATGCTTAAAATGAGTCTGACAATATTCTGGGCAATTCAATCGAAGGCAACTGGACTCAGTAATATGTTTCGCCTCTCATCCGAGTGGCGTCATCAGTTCATGCGTGTCAAGACTAGACTGGGATAGCCACATATTATTGAGTGCAGCTGCCTTCGATTGAATTGCCCATAATGACTATGACCTGGATGAATGAGAACATTCACAGACATATGAGTCTGACTATAGTATGGCCATATACCCTGTACTTCTTGAAAACTAGCATTACTGCTATGTTGTATTACCCAAACTATACACTTGCTGATGCTCTGCTTGTGAGGCAGTAGCCAAGTATCCCCTTTATCACGACACTGCAGAAAGTAAAGATTCAAAAACTTATTTGGTCTAACAATTTCTACTCATATGAATATGGACATGACGCACATGAAGGACGAACTCTCGCTCGTCTGCACTCTGCTTCAGGATGGCATTGATCACATCGTTCTCCTGCTTCTCTGAAACACACGCTGGAGGAGGGGCTGGGATGTTGAGTGGCATGCCTGGGGGACCAATCAGAAGTCAGAGTTAGCTTCAAATAATCTGATCATTTAAATGAGTTGCTGAAATCGCTTTTCCTTCCTTTTAAAACTTCAGAACAAATGTTTTTTTGCTCCTGTCACAAATTTACTCACTGTGAGCTGATTATTTAGTGTAATATAAAGTCCTGCATCTCTATGAAAACAGTCCAACCATGGCTATAAGAAGAGAGGACTTAGAAATGTCTTTTGTGTAGTATAACAAAGTTGAAAACTGTTGAAGGTTAATTTTCACAACGGAACCACAATTCACACAATATTAATATAATGTTTGTTTTTCCCGTGTCTCAATTTTTTAAAGATAACAGGCCTTTCAAAACCACTGGCCGGTTTTGGGATTTAGAGGGTTAAGCAGAAACTGTTGGCAGGTTCCTTTCAATCATTTTGGTACTTCTGTATGTGTTGACATTTTTATAAGCTGTAGATTAAATAAGTATTATGAAAATTCTGATGAAACTATGTACCCGCTCTCTGCAGACACTCAGGACTTGAGTATCCGAGGTACTGCAGCATTTCATCCAGTGCATCATCTCCTTCTCTCAGTGAGTCCCACGCTGGCACCGCCTCCCGACACACACGTTTAGCCAATGGTGGAGCTAGAAGCTGCTCCAAGCCCGACTTTCCTCGATCCCCCTCCCCGTCCAAGCCATGCTCATTCTTCTCCTCCTCCTGCTCCTCCTCGTCTCCTTGGTCTTCATCGTCACCTCCTCTCTGATCTTCCTTCTCCTCCTCACCGGCTTTTCTTTTCTCTCCTTCCTCCTCCCCCTCTTCCTGAAACTCTTGCCCGTCGCCCTCCATCCCTCTTCCTCCCTCCTCCGGCCCCCTCTCCTCCTGCCCATCTTCCTCGCTATCTTCTCTTTTCACTCCCATCTTTTTCAGCGGACCTCCTGGTGGGGTGCGTAAATGAAGATTCGCGCTGTGAGGTGACTGCGTGTGTGTTAGAAGTGTGTGCGCTGGACTGTTTGGGGAACATGGTGGAGGCCCGTAGAGGACGGCAGAGTCCCAGGAGTGTTTTCCAGCGACATCTCGGATGATGACACGAACGCTAGCAGGAGCAGAGGACAAGCCAGCTGTCATTCCGCCTCCTGGCACACCAGACTCTGATCGGATCTAGGAGATAGAGGATGACAAGGACAAGAGTTACATACTAAATTCTTCCAATACTGAAGAAATCATCCTGATACTGAGTTGCAGCACTGTCTTTATGTAATACAGAAACCAATAAGTTATCATTCACTTTAACTTCAGCATACGTCAAAGAAAAAGTTTGAGTGAAAAGCATCTGAAGTTGTTGTTTTGTTTTACTTTGATGACACCAGCTAGAACATGTTTACAGGAACACACACCTCTTACTAATGTCATAGTAGTGGAAAGAAAGCTTTATTTCATTGCACCTTTAAAACATTGTTTACGGTTTTTTTATAAGGCCTTTCTTCACAAACTACCTATTTATTTAACAGTTACTCCACTCGTGCTCACAATGCCTTGGCTCTTAATATCCCTAATGTTAGAACTGATGTAGGAAAAATTGCCTTTGAGTATTTTGCACCATTCAAATGGAATAATGTTTTGTCACGGCTCCAGCTGGATGCCTTGATTCCCTTTAATCACTTCAAGCATATTATCATGGATTCCATGCATTCTGAATGTACATGTACTTTTTGAAACTGTATTACTGCTTTATGTTTACACGTTGTATATATATTGTATTGATGGATTATTTGTAATCAGGGCGTCATTGGAAAAGAGAGCTTGCTCTCAATTGGCCCTCCCTGAATAAAGAAAGGTAAAGAAAGAAAAGAAAAGAAAGTTAAAGGGGAAACACATAAGTAGGCCCCACATTGGGCTTCATGTTGAACAAAAATAACTGCAGCATCAGTAACACACTTACTCAGCTGTCATGAAACAGAGAAAGTGACTTTGTGAGCTTTAACTACAGTTGGTAAACATTGTGTGGTGGTGCTGAGCACAAGCTGAAATTTTACGGTCAGCGCATAAAACCTTTGATGCAAATTCAACGTTATGTGGTCGCAGATGTGACTTTGTCTGTGTGTCGGACTGGTCATTAAATAGAAGTGCCAAGCTTTTAATGCTGTATCCAAAATGAAGGTTTAACAAAAAATAACAGAAGTTGGAATTAGAAATAGTGTTTGTTTCCCCAATAATGGTCCACTTACTAGGGAAAAAAGGCCTTTATCAGGAAGTAGCCTTGTTTGTTCAGTTGTCATGGAGCTATGAGGAGGTTGAGCTGCTGTCATGTGGCCTAAGGAGGAAATTCTGGTCAGCTGATGACTGATCAGTAAATAGGAAGATCATTGTTGATGTAGCACTTTTCAAAGCCACAAGTGCTTCACAAGCGTCTACAAAAGCCTATGAATATGCAATTTAATCAAAGAACAGCAAAAACATTATCTTAAAAGAGAAACAAATCAAGGCAAGGACGCATCAGTAAAATGACGTGAAGAAATGGTAGATCTTAAGATGAGGTTTAAACTTACATGTGGATTTATGGTGCAAACTATTTGTGCAGTGCTTTAAATTCATTAAGAGGATTTCCTAAAATTACAGTGTAGTGAGGTGATATGAAAATGCTGCCAGGGCATAGTGAACAGGTAAGCAGCTCGGTTTTAATGTAAATGAAGCAAGCTACAGTGTTTTGGCTTAAGATACAGTGTGATAAAATGATCAATTAGAGAAGAAATAGCAATGGGTGATACGTTTTAGTTGTTCAAATGATACAAAATAGTTTGGTGATGTGTCTTAACTGAAAATAACAGGACTGAATAACTGACTTGAAAGGTTTTTCAAAGTTTAAATAGGAGTCAAAAATAGCCAAAGGTCTCTGGAAGACAGCCGAGTTAAAAGACAGGTGCTGGTGGGAATGTGTTTTTTCTTATGTAATTAATTACCATGATTTCGAACATAAGTTTTTCAGTTGGCAAAGTTGTCCCGGTGTTGGGGATTGGACTTTGTTATCAAGGCCATTTTGTAAAGTTGCCTCAACTGAAACAGTTAACCCACAAACTGATTTAAAGTTACATATTATATTAAGTTAATGCAGTTACCAACAATATGATGTCAATCCAACCAATTAAAAATAATGTTTGAAGCTTAAAAGGTTTATCTAAATCATTAAAATTAGATTTTTTTTTTTTT
>OMNN01083118.1:0-13189 GCA_900302755.1 Chromis chromis | reverse complement strand
GGAGGAAAATACTGACTCACCTGAATGACTCTGGCAAAATAGGACTCTTTTAATATCAGGGACACACCTGCACAGATATGGTATCTCTTTAATCCTTTAAGACCTGAGCATCAAAATGTCAACCTGGTCTTTTTTTCTTATTTTGACTACAAAAAGGTAAGAAAATGTACTGTGAGTGCTTGTGCCCATTTTTTCGTTGCGCTTTACAGCCAATATGGTGTCATTACGGTAATTTTACAGTAATTTCATCCAGTGGATTCCTGGGGGGCACGAATGAAATTACCGTAATGACACCATATTGGCTGTAAAGTGCAACAACATTGCCATTACAGTCATTACGGTAATTTAATTTGTGCCCCCCCCAGGAAATTACAGTAAAATTACCGTAATGACACCATATTGGCTGTAAAGCGCAACGCCTCAGCTTTCAGAAACCGTTGGATTTTTTTCCGATAGCACAAACGGTGACATATTTACGGTATTCCAAAGTGCGCTAGCCCAAACGAGTCGCCGATGACGCACTAGGACTTAAAGGGTTAAGCACCACAGAGATACAGCTAAGTCCTTTCTCCTCTGAATCCTCTCTATCAGTGACCTGGACAAAATAATGGCTGTTATATCCTGGTAAATATCAGCAAAAGTAAAGAAACCCCACTATCAGGTATTACTGATATCCATATGTTTTCCCAAGGATCCGTCTCCTTCTCAGATGTCAGTTCACTAACAAAGACCACCACCATAACACATGAAAAGTGGTTTATTAATTGGCAGTCGGGGGTTAAAGGGGTCGAGAGGGATGGATGAGGAGGGTCAAAGGGGGAGGAAAGGGAGGGAAGAAGCTTTAACTGCTTGTTCATCCAGTACCTGTAATGAAAGAGGTTAAGAAGCAAAGAAAAACTGGGTTAGTGGGAGCAAAACAGAGAGCAAAGGGTTGAGCCTTAATTATACTCCCTTGTGGACCTGGACATGGACAGCTGTGGACACCAAGGACTTGCAGTTGTTGTTATTATACGACTTCCAAGGACTCCGTATCACACATTCGCAGTAGATTAGCGTACGTACTCCTACACACTCTTGCCCTTGGAGGATTGTGGCTACACAGATGAATATGGACTGCACGTGGACGTCCCCTTGCATACTCATGGACACAACAAGTAGAACTCTGGTAATTGGCACACATATATAGGCCAGTGCAGGGAATTGGATTACATAAGAGACGTTATTGTTGCTCCTGAATCTAAAGCCTCGTCCATGTATGAAACGATTTGATTGTTGCCCATCGCTTTGTCGCTCACAAGTGGACATTCCAGGCTCTAGTTGCCCAAGTAAATGGTAAATAGTCCACACTTATAAAGCCCTTTATTGGAAGCAACTAAGGGTTCAGCATCTTGCCCAGGGGCGCTTCGGCATGTGAAGGTGGCAAGGATTGAACCACCAACCTTGCAATTGGTGGACAACCTGCTCTACCACCTGAGCCATGGCAAGTACCCGTGTTGTATAGCAGAAGTAGAAGAAGAAACCTGTATATCAGGGGTAGCCAACCCTGGTCCTCGGCAGCCACTAATCCTGCATGTTTTAGATGTTTCAATCTTCCAACACACCTGATTCAAATGATCAGCTCATCATCAAGCTCTGCAGAAGCCTGATAACAATCCTGATCATTTAATTCAGGTGTGTTGGAAGAGGGAAACATCTAAAACATGCAGGATAGGGGCTCTCGAGGACCAGGGTTGGCTACCCCTGCTGTCACCAAAAGTTAAAGGAAATGCCAAAATTTGAAAAGAATATTGCCTATTTTGCAATTGTTTTGCTTCCTTGAGGGGAGTTTTGACAAGGAGAGTTACTGTGCATAATCCAGTGTTTTTCAACCTTGGGGTCGGGACCCCACATGGGGTCGCCTGGAATTCAAATGGGGTCACCTGACATGTCTAATAATTGACAAAACAATTACTGATAAAAATAACTAATTAACTAATTATTATTCTTTTTAAAATTAAAACACCACACACAATCTTAGTCAACTGTATTCTATACTTTATTTCACTTTCTCAAATATAAATCTATTTCAAATAAAGTGCAGCATTTAAACATATCTCAGCATCTTGATTGAAGGCTGAGATCACGTAACTTTACAGTTACCACTACTTCAGTGCCCTTGCTTCAACCTGATACACAAACTTGAACAAGAAAAAAAACTTCAACTCCAAAATTTGTCATAGAAAAAATAAATCTTTATTTCCAATGACAACCTATACTGTCTCAGTTTTAGCTCCATAAGAAACAAACTGTTGGCGTTTTCTATGGATGTGGGGGAAAAAAAAGATTTTGTTGACTTCATGTGTGACCAGCAGAAAATGTGCCTCCTTGCATATGTAACGGAAATCTTTGATCAAAAACTAATTCTAGAAAAAAGTTCTTTAAAAAAAATCTGGGGTCGCCAGAAATTTGTGATGTCAAAATGGGGTCACGGACCAAAAAAGGTTGGGAACCACTGGCATAATCAATGATAGAAACACCTTTTTCAAATAAGTCGTGATGTTGCAAACATGTCACGATCAACTGTTCCTGATTCTTTTGTTGTCTTTGTCTCCAGACATCGTGAAACATGGCCAAAAACATCTGGCATGAGACAATAATTACTTGTAGATGGCCAACGTTTTGTTTGTTTCTTTGTTTTCTTCCAGCAGTTGGAATATAACTGGTTTCGTTCTGACTTTGTTCTACTTCTTTTCCTACTAGCGCCACCTTCCGATGACACTACGTTGCCTCGATTACGCAGTCACTTCAAAACTACACTTCAAACTATAAGAAAATGATGCTCCACATTTCTAAATAAAGCTCTGCATCTTCTTCGTCCGTCTTAAACTGATGGTTTTCAGATGGCATCTTGAACCACTGATGCCAACATCATGCTGCATCTGAGCTGCGTATACTATTGCGGTGTCGCCTTACATCAGCGCCGTGAATGGAACCAGTGTATTGTTACCATTGTGCATTCTTTTCACTGTACCATCTGGTGACTTGACTCCTCCACCCTCCTCCGTCGCCTTCTCACTTTGTGTCTTTGTTGATATTTTTCCCCTCTCACTTTCGCTGGGCTGCATCACCCGGCCTCCAACGAGAAGTGACTTGAATCTTCTAGCGGCTCGGTTCTATTGTTCTGAACAAAAACAGCAGCGATTGTCTCAGTCGATGGAACAATGTGAAAATCAGGAGGGAAAATGGAGGACGATTCTTCTGGAATTAATCGTATTTGTTATCAAAAAGCTGCACCGCATTATTTTTTCGAGTATAATAATTAGACTGTATAATAAACTGTTAATCCTTGAACCATTATTTCTGCTCACAATGCCATTACCGGCGCCGCGGAGAAATTAATGGATTCTCCGGCAGCATCTGTAAAAACGACCTTGGCACAATAATTTAGATCGATGCCTTCATCTCTCTTCGGGCCTGCAGGGATCTCGGCACGTTTCTGCAGTATTGCTCTTCGGCTAACTTTATAGCGCACCGGGGCTTCAGAATTACTGCCGGCGAGATTACAGGACGAGGAAGTTCATCCTTAAAACTTCCAGCGATCTGTTTCAATATTGCACCCTAATAAAACTGCAGCACACCGGAGTGAAGCCTTGCTTTCTCCATAACACTTTGTAATTTATCTTCCGCCCCTATTTCCCTGATATTTCCCCGAGGAGGGAGAATATTGAATCAAGGATCCCATGCAAACTGACCAGCCATCTGCCTTATTGCCTAACTCATTCAAAAAAGAAAGAAAAAAAACTGCATAAAATAAACATGACCGACAATATTTAATCTGGCACTTAAAACAAGAGAAGTTTCCACCGTCAACCTCCTCCAGCGTTGTTCAATAAGATTGGTATGCGTCCTTACATAACAGAGCGGCAAATTACCACATTTAGACAACACATCTGCTGGAGTTTGATTGAACGCACGGCTTCTTAGATTATATGTCCAAGCTGCGAGGAGTTTCCAAAACACATGCTTGTTGTCGGATTTAAATTGTTGCTATTCACAAGCATTCTTTGGAGGGCAAAGAGGGGGGAAAAAAAACAAAAGGCTCATCAAGTACAGCTCAGATATGCAGAACTGTTTAGTGTGCAGACAAAGGAGCTTCCAGTAAATGTGGGGAATGCATGACTACAAATAGATGGCAGCATAACAATTTCTTCTTCACAAACTGTGGACCCCAGTTATGTGTTAAGAGCAACAACAGCTACATGCACCACACAACCAGAGACAAAGCATGTGCTCACCACCCTCATATATTTATTCTCAGAGGTTCGATTTGATGATTAAAAACAAGGAAATCTTGCCGATATGTTAGACGATAGCTGCTCCTATCTTTGTGTCAGCAGTGAGTTTGGTCCTTTCCTGTTTCAATATAACAATAACTGAGTTCCCATAATGTATTTTGATCTGCATTTTTGAAGTATTGCATTAAATAAAGTATATGGAAATGGCAAAATTGGAAAAAAAATAACTTCACGATAAAAGTTGAGGCTTGCTTGAGCTGTTTTTTTTTTAGGTGTTTCATGGGAGATGGAAACACCTTTTCTGAATAAGTTCTGAGAAATATAGCAAATATTTAAATCACATGACTGTTTCTGTTGTTGCCTTTTCCTCCAAATAGCATGACACGTTCCCAATATCATTGACATAAAAGAATAATTACAACTTTCCCAATTAAAAGCTATTCCTGAAGACTTTTCCTCATTTTTCTCTCATAAATTGTCAAAGTTTTGTTTGTTTCTTCTTCTTCGAGATTTTGTTGGCAGTCTGGATTTGCTACAGCGGTGCGTAATGTAGCTGAAGGAGCCAATTAGCGCTCAGTTCGATAAATAGGAACCAATCTTTTTTGACCACTGTAGTTGCAGTTTGCTGCAATAGTTGCTGGTCCTGTCAGTAATTGTTTGTAATTTGTTACGGAACATGCTCAAGCTTAATTGTGATCAAAAGAAAATAAATCAACCAAACATTCAATGGGAAGTTTTGTCTTGAGCTTTGATCCATGGAAAGTGGCGTCAGTGCGTCATAAAGATCACCCAGGTGAAGCATCTCAGTGGCTTCAAGTACTGATTTAGTTGCTACAGTAGTCTTTACCACCACCTTCTGACTAATACACTAGGCTATAGTGTATTAGTTCCAAGGCAGCTAATGAATACAGGCATGTTCAATTCAAATTTGCTAGACAATTATATGGACACATGGCTAATATCTCTAGGGGTAGTGGTGGCGCAACGGTTAAGTCCCTGGGCTACTGATCAGAAGGTCAAAGGATTGAACCCCAATGCGGCCATTGTTGGGCCCTTGAGCAAGGCCCTTAACCCTTCCTGATCCAGGTGCACCGTACCATGGCTGACCCTGCGCTCTGACCCCAACTGGGACATGCAACATTTCACAATGCTGTAAAAATGTATTTGTGACAATAAAGGTTTCTACTTTTTTCTTCTTCTTCTATACGCAAAGCCAAATCCAGAAAAACGGCACTCTAAAGTGGCAGTCGAATGGTTCCACCGCATGCCACACAAGTCCACTGGGTCCATTTTATTAAATTTACAACATGCAAGCTTCAATTTTCAACATGAGATGATTTTCTTTGATGGTAATTTTGATAATTTTCATTCATCAAAAGAAGCACCATGCTTGTAATCCTGCATGAGTATATAAAAGAGGACTGTACCATTTGCGATCTGTGTAAAAGCCAATGTAGTGCTCACGAATCGCTTCTGTTAAACAGGCTACATGATTCATTTTCAGCCCAAACTTTTGTTCAATATCACGCCAACTCTCTCAAGCATCTTCACCGTCTACTGTCAAAACAATAACCTACAATAAGGAAAGAAAGAAACTGTTTTCTCACACCTTTGGGATCACACATTGTGAGTCAGGTCTTATCACCCAGCATCAGTGCCTGACCTCAGTGATCCTGTCTGACTGAATGGAAAAAAACTGGGGAAAAATCTGTGCAGACAGGTTCCAAAATCTTCTGAAACCAGAAGAGTGGAGGGTGTTATAGCTACATATTAATTCTGGTGTTTATTGTTTTAGTTTTGGTTGCCTGGACTGTAATCCACCTAATGGGCTTGATTTACAATGCATAAATTCTTGTGCACCAAACATACAGTAAATTACTTAATGTTTATTCACTACTGTGGTTTACGGAGCAGCAGAACATTAAAAAAGGTCCACATGAGAGTGACATAATGTGTTGCCTTTACCTTGCTTGGGGTGTAGAGAAGCAGCTGCATCTGTCACATTAAGCCGAGGGAAGAGCTGATGGCAAGGACTCTCCACGATGACTGAAGTCCGGTGGGGGAGCTACTCATCTTCCCCCTGGGGAAGGCAGAAACGCAGGGGGGGAGTTATTTCAATTAGCCAGATACAGCCGCTACAGAAAGCCCAACCTGCTCCCTGCTGCACTTCCAGCCTGACCAGAGCCAGCTAATCAAATCAAGAGCGGGACGTCTGCAGACAAAGGCTGGAAGCACTCTGCGGTTTAGAGGGAGGCTGAGGAGGGAAATCGGCCGGGGAATATGTCACGTAAGTCACGTTTAGAGTGGCATTTGTTCACAAGGTTTTGCAGAAAGAAAAGTGCTTTGATGACAGAAGATGTTGTTGAAGCATCACACATAACATTGTTCTCCACTCCCAGTCCTGCACCTCTGACCATGACAGTAACCTGATCAGTTTTGTGTCTGATCCAGGGATTTGGGATTTGTGGTCTGCAGATTGCTTTTTTTTTTTTGAAGATAATGGTGTGTGGGTAGCTTTGTTGTTCACAGGTCCCTTTCTGATGTCACTTCAAAGCCCCGTCCGATGTGGGCCGGAGGGGGTTTAGCCCGTCTTGACCAGGCACACTTCGGCGCCCCTTTTCATGTTTGCCACTCATTTCTCTCCCTGACAAGCAGTTGGAGCAGAGTCTGGGCCCCCGAGCACTAATTACAGGTCAAAATGTCAGCTAAGAGGGGCTCTCCCCGCTTTCAAACCACCGGCTGACATCATGAAGGTGGAGGATGCAGTGAACAAGCAGCTTGTCATAATAAACGTGGAGCATATGCACATTTATCACCATGCATTTTTGAAAGGATCCTCTTGGCACCTCACATTCCCAATTTCTCTGTTAAGTTATAAGCACTTAAACATGATAGTCTCCTTTATGATTAGTTTATTGTAGACCAGCAGTGACTCCAATATGCTATCAAGACTGTTACTTTGCTTTTTTTTTTTCTTAGTTGACACGATTTCATTTGTTTTAATTGCCTTTTGATTTAAAGTCAGTTTGACTCAACAAAACTAACCAACTGTCATGGGTGTAGGTTTCATTTTCACATTGGATGGGGACACATTTTTATAATTTTGAGCATCAAACACTTCATTTCCTGCATTCTATGAGATTTTAATGCACCAAATTGTGTGTTTTCTGTATTCATTTACTGTTAAAAACACAAAATCCATGCACCAGGTGACGATTCAAAAGATAAGTGAATACATATAGAGCTAATTTAGTTTTCCCCAATAGATTTAGTGGTTATATGAGCTCATAATTCATCATTGTGAGGGTAAAAGTGCTAAAGAAGCAGAGGCATTGTTGCATCTATTAGAGATGGTTCTTCAAAGCACAAGTCTTCTGCTTCTTTCCTGTTTTTATTGGGAAGGACAAATGCTTGTGTTTTAACTACTAAAATTTGGCGCTTGTCCACTACAGGAACTTGCAGATTGTTTTAGGCGGGTCCAAACTTTAGCGTGTGCTCTAACCCCAAGAAACGCCTTTCAAGGCTGGTTTTGGTGTGGCAGAAGCAGCCAAATGTGCCTTTGAACTATTGCCCAATGCACCTTAATGGAAACGTCTGACTTCTTTCTGTTTCCCCAAACTGAAATCCCACTTGCATGGTCGTCATTTTTAGATTGATGATGACGTCACGCATGCTGTTGAGGAGTATCTGGAGGCTCAAGATGTGACCTTCTTCCGTGAAGGGATGGTGAAGTTTGAACATTGGTGGACCCAGTGCATTAAAGGCAAAGGATGCCAGAACAATCTTCCTCCTGTGCCGTTTTCTGTTATGGCCGAGAACTTTTTGAAATACCCTTGTGTCCTGGAGTTTGTACTGCTTTCTCCCCTAAAAACAACCCTAAAGAAGGTTCTACAGGGGTGGCTCCTGCAGTTGGAACATGCATAAAGGCCATAATAAGTGCTGTTCACTGTAAACATTCATCTGAGTCCCTAGAGTGGACTTTCCCTCCTGCATCTTCTCCACCAAAATCTATGCCAATGCAAACTGTGCTGTATCACTCATATAAACTGACAGCTCATTAAATTCAAAGTCACCTCATGATAATTTTATTGCCCTGTACTAATATATAATTTGGTATTTTATTTAATTAGGTCTCCTTGGGTATCCTTCCCTTATCCGTGCTGCTGCATGTCCATCAGAGTGGCCCTGCCGAGGAAAGGCTCATAAAAGAAAACCAGCTGCAACTGCTCCAAAATAAACTGTCCTACATCACTAAACTTTTTCTGAGTGCGCTTTTAATACATGCGACCGACGCCGTTGCTATTTCTCCCCGCTGCCACTTTCCAAATTTACTGCTGCAGAGCTCCAGTCCTGCTGGAGGAATGGAATGAGAGGCAGCCGTGGGTCGTACCAAGTCGCTCACCTCAGAGGGGGTGGTCCGCTGTGAGCACGGCGGCGATTCTCCACATTAACACACACAAATGCACACTGGGGATACTCCTTGGCACGTTTTCAGTTAATTAAACATATTTCTAATCTTGTTTGTGTGTGTGTTGTTGATTCTAGCGAAGAGAAACCCCGCGTCTCCATCGAGCGTCCCCTCCTCCAGCGCTTCCACTCGCCGCACATGTATTCCTATGCGCGGCTCCGGCGGGGACAGACTGTGGCTCTCGTCGGAGGCGGCCGAACGGCGACTCTTCTCCTCCCCGAAACTTCGTGAACTATTTCCAAACTGTGGATTTTTCCCCTCTTCTACTTGCAAAAAGACCCCGTTTGGATTAACTCTCCTAAAGGGAATAACTTCTTTTACCGTTTAAAGGTGAGTTTTGCCTTTATCCGTTTTTTTAATTACTTCACCCTGGGAGATTTTTAACGGTTACGACTTTTTGCTAGCTTGGCTGTGGCGTCTTTTTAAGCTAAGCTAATCCTTTAACATCATTTTCTAGCTTCTTTAAGAGTTTATTCAATATATTTAGCATTTAACACGAGTATTTTGAGCAGTTTATATCCGCTACGAGGCAAAGTCAGGGGCAGATGAGTAGTGTTGCTTCATCAGCGGTGATGCTGCCAGGATATTCACTGGGAATGCTGCCCCGAAATATGACTCTACATAGTTGTGGCATTGTATCTTTACTTATATAAAGCAGACTTGTTCAACCCATAATTTATTCAGTTTTAAAGTGTTTTAAATATTTGTTTGAATCTTCACCCTGCTCATAAACCTGGTGCCTAAGCGGAAAAAGCAGAGGACTTCGTGTCTGTACCCACATATTGTGTATTTAAACAGTAAAATACTTTAGAAGTCGTTATTCTTGTGTTAATACTACACAAAACACCCACGATCAAGTGTGGATGCCACAACTTGTATGGCACAGAGATTACGTGCACCCCATTCCCATCAATCCTGTTTTGTGCTGCAAATTCCCCCTTTTGTTTTCCCATTGAGCAAACTGCTAAGTTGTTGTCTTAGTCCCCAGGAATGCCAACAATTTCCCTCCCCTGTTTAATATTAGACCAGAGAGCAATCAAGGGCAAGAACAGAAACGCTTTACTGCTTATTTTAAGCTTATTTCAAGATGTAAACATTGCTTGGGTCTAAAAGTTCTGCTGTACATTGGTTTAAGTCATTTTCAGAGGGGTCAGTGTCAGAAGTTGAGCACTTTCTGGAACCACTGGGGGATTTTGCTCAAGGGCACTTCAGCAGAAAGGATGTTTTGCCATTTGAACGTCCTGTTGTTGATTGTTTTAACTTAATTTGACACTCATATGCCCTTTGTCAAGCCATAATAAGGACGTTGATGTAATATATTAAGCATTGTTGCACAAGGATGCTTATTGTGTTTCTCAAACTGGCAGCTAAGAGATGAAATCAAGACTTTTGGCTTGAGCTGCACAGAACCTCAGTGTGCACACTCAGTCAGGGGATCCCCTCTTAACACTTGAAACTCATCCAGTGCATATGGCAGGTTAATCAGCCACCTTCTGTGGTCCGTTCCCCAGCGACAGAACTTTCGATCCAGGTCTCCGCTCCAGCTGTAGGGGAAGAAAAACAAAGTCGTGCTGTTGGGATCGTGACATTGTCTTGGCTCGGTGGCGTAACAGAGCAAAGTGAATGGTGCAGGTGCTGTCTGCACAGGAAGAGCAGCGCTGGAGTCGGAAACATAAAGGAAATGTGCGAACAAAGATGGTTGGTATGTGTGTCAGTGACTCATTCAGATGAGTCTGTGTAGGAATGTGCGATGGGATGGTCCGTAATTGCACAAGGCTATTCCCACTGGAGCTCCATTAAAACTTTATGTGAATGGCGGATATGCTTTAGAACTCCTTCGTTTTACCTTGCTGTCACGAAACCACGACTGACATATGGCTTCAGCGAACGTTGGGGCTGTTGTTGTTTTTGAATTTATCAGTGATTTCCTCAGCGTTAAACTCAGAAGCTCAACTGAATCCCTAGCCTCGGGGCTGGCTTTCTCTGATGCTAACACTCCGCTGTGAATACAAAATCTGCTGCCTGAGCTGAAGAAGAAAGCATCTGTGGTGCTATACATAGGTAACTGGAGATAACCTGTTATACGCATTTTACATAATCGCCTCTTCGCAATGCAAATTCTCTAAGGGAAGCCCGATACGTGCCAGGAGGAGATTTTCATTCTCAGTCTTCCAGGTCATGGTTATCCTCGACGTTTCACCTCTTGTCCAAGATGAGAGGTGAAACGTCTTCGAGCTAACTCAACCACGTCCAGATGCTACAATTGAAACTATGAGGTTTATCTCTTATTCTTCCTTCGGCCTTGTTGCTAGAAGATAAGGTGAGAGAGGATTGTATTTTGACTGTCAGGAGAATGTGGCTGAGGGATAAGCATGCCAGGATGAGATTACTGTTATTGCCATAAAGTACGAGAAACTCTATCTCTTACTGTCCTATTGCGTGTCTTATCTGTCTACAGTATGAGGGTGTGTATACAGTCAAATCCTGTCTGTGTAAGTTATACAGGTGCCCTGGGCCCTCTGCTGCTATCAGTCTACACCATCTAGTCCATGCTATTGGATTTAAACCTTGTATCTCAGGAAAGCTCACTTTCCAAGGAGGGCATATATGTATTTCTGTATTAACCTTGTGTTTTGACTCTCTTTATGGCCCTATGAGTGCTGAAAACATTCCACAACAGACATCACAAACCCCTCAAAACATCAGCTTTTACTGCCACCGGAGGGATGCTGTTTACTCCTCATATCAATGTCTCAAGTTTGCTAAGAAGATATAAGAAAAAAAATGGGTCAGCTCTTCCTGTATTTGTCTCCCTTTGTCCCTTTTCCTTGGATTGTGTTTTTTCCTTCTGCTTTCCTGGCCTCCCTAGTGAAGCTTTAGTCTTCTGAAGGAAGTGGACCTGAGAGATTTAACCTGCAAGCATCCCCCGAGGATATTATCGGCTTACTTCACATGCTCTTTACTGCAGCTCTGAATGTTTCCTTTAGGATAATTTGTTGATGTTGGTAGGATTAGAAACAGGGAGACGTGTTATGGGGACCCAGATCGACTGATAGGTCAATAACACCAGTCAGTGAGTATAGAAATACATCTGAGCAGCATGTTTTATGTCTCAGTGTGTTGGTCAATAGCTCCTGTTTTAAGCCTTGTTGCATTATCTTATATTATAACAACAACAACCAGCTGCATTGTGAAACTTTCCTGCTAACGTATAAGTCTTTGTATCAGATAAAGACTAAAAATAAGGTTCTTCTTCACCTGACTTGTGCACCTTTATAGAGGCAGAATATAAAAAACCCAAAACATCTCACTGAACATAGTATCAGCAGAAATGCCTTACATGCAGGTAATGGTAGACAGGAGCTGATCGGCAGTGTACAGAGAAGCTTGTAGTCAGTTACTGCAGTGCAACTCAGACAGGATTATGGTGTTGTAATGTCAGCTTTAGGGGTGGGATTCACAGGGATATATCACGACACAGCGATAATCGATATATCGCAAGACAGTCATATAACATTACATCACGTAACGAGCGGCGTGGAAGGAAGACGCTTGAGCCAGAGCTTTTGTCTTTTATGCCCCCTTGTGGGTGCTTTTATTTGCACCCACAGTAGAACACCAATACATAATCAGTGGCGGGTAGCCATCAACCCCGCTACCCTTCTCACTCATGGTGCAGAAACATTAATAAAACCCTGAACTCCCATAATGCATTGCATGTCCCGTATTAGCGACCGGCTCTGCATCGCTACAATATCTATAACTGAACAATACAATGTTTGAGGTGTTGCCTGTGTATTTTATAGGGCTGGACACGAATATCCGAATATTCGGTCGTTGTGGTGGTATCCGCATAATAATTTTGATATCCAAATACTCGTGCGCACTCCCGCCAGCCGCCGTAGAGCGTTGCTGTCCTGCATTATACCTGTACAAACTCTTCTTGGGCCAATTCATTTCCGCTCAAGTCTCCCTCATTCATGTGATAAACACCTCCGTGTGGAGTCATAAAGTAGTGACGCTGGGGAAATGGCAGCTGGCATTTTAGGATGAAGATTCCAAGCAATTTTTCCAAACATTTTAAGTAATTTTTGAGTCATTTTGGTCAATTTTTGAGTCATTTTGGACAAGTTCGAGTCATTTTAAACGATTTTTGAGTCTTTCTGGACAAGTTTGAGTAATTTTAAGCAATTTTTGAGTCATTTTGGACAAGTTAATCATTTTTAACCATTTTTGGGTAGTTTTGGACAAGTTAAAAGAGTCATTTTAAGCAATTTCCAAGGAATTTTAAACAATTTTTGAGCTTGCTTGTTCCCTCAATGTTGCCAAAGCCCCAAATGGGTCCACACTTTGGACTTAAACGTGGATGGGGCGTCTCTTACGGTAGCGTTGCTGTCCTCCATTAAACCTGTACAAACTCTTCGGCCAATTAATTTCCGCTCAAGTC
>OMNN01083116.1:0-11729 GCA_900302755.1 Chromis chromis | reverse complement strand
GGCCTTTTTAAATCTAAACTTAAAACGTATTTATTTAGGATGGCTTTTAATACCCAGGAGCATGGTGGCACTTTTATTATTTTATTATTTTTGTTTTTATTTGTATTTTATTACTTTTATTGCTGTAATTGTTGTCATTCCTGTTTTTATTTATTGTTTTTAATATCTACTGTAAAGCACTTTGGTTCACCTGTTGGTGGTTGTAAAGGGCTGTATAAATACAGCACATTTACATTTACATTTTGTGGACAAGACACAGAAACAATTTCTCACCTTTTTTTTCCAATTGTGAAATATCCCAAAAATTCTGGAGAGATCTAGAATCCCACCTTTTTCAACCCACTAGCTTTGTTTACTCGTTTAATCTTAAAGATATTAAATGTTACTATGATAATCCAGATCACTGCAGTCTTGAATATTTGGTCAATTTCATTATTTTAAAGGCCAAATTTTTTATTCATAAACAAAAGTTTCTCAAAGCACCTCCAAAGATTGCTCCCTTTCTTATGGAATTAAATTCTCTGTTGAAATCACTTGCATTAGTTAATAATAAAAAAAGTAATAAGATTATGGATTATTACAAAACAATTTTCCCTGATACCTTATCTTAAATATATGTATGTACTTATTATGTACTTATTTATCATAAATAAGTACATAATAAGTACATACATACAAATAAATCTATGTATATATGTCTGTCTTTTCTATTTTTTTTCATTTTCGAAACACTCTTCGTATATTATTTATATGTGCTGTTTATCCTTACCTGTACATTGTTTATACTTGTCAATAAAAAAATAAAAATAAATAAATGTGAAGAGTGAGTGAGCCAAAAAAAGATTGAAAAAAAATACTAAGAAATGGTGCCACCACACTTTGTGGAATGGTAATTTATGAAAAAAGTCAACTGAAAAGCAAATTCAGTTAATCAGTTTTACAACACATGCAGTATTTAATCAAACAAAATGCTTAAAAAAAAACTAAGAAAATGATGCACAAACCTAAATCTAAGTATCTAATCCTAATCTTTTCAAGTTCTTCTTTACACTGTGTTCTTAGGCGACTAATTTGCACATTTCTTCACACTAAAAAATGTGTTTCTAATTACTTTTTGTGATTTAGAAACCCTTAATTACACTTACTGCTAGTTTGACTTGATACCACTGCTTCTTATTTATCTTGTAACACTTAATACCTACGACTGGCAATACTTTTTAATCTGTGCTGTTGCTTTTTACTGTGTTTTACTAAAACACCAAGTCAGATTCCTTGTATGTAAAAGCCAACTTGGCTATAAAACTTTAATAATTCTGATTCTGATTAAGTCTTGCCTGCAAGAGCAAATGTGAGGAGTGAGTGACATTTATGAAAATAATCAAAAATGTTAAAAACTAAGAAAATGCAACCAAATAAAAAATTCGATTCAATTCAGTTTTATTTATATAGTGCAAATTCAAAACATGTGTCATCTAGTGGCACTTCACACAGTGAGGTGAAGCCTTTACGAATTTTAAACACACAGAACAGAGAACCCAACAATCCAATGTAGTATTTGGATTCCCTATAAGCAAGCAGTTGGCACCGGTAGGAAGGAACCAAAAAAAGAGAAAAAAAACTTTAATGGGGAGGAAGAACAAACCTCTGGCAGAACCAGGCTCAGGGAAGGCAGCCATCTGCCTTGACCGGTTGGGGCTAGAGTGGGGATGAGGGGGGTGGGGGATAGCAGGAGGGGTTGGGATGGGGATACACTTCAAGAACTGACAGCACAACCCCTTCATCCATTATCTATGCACTGCTTAATCCTCTGTAGGGTTGCTGGAGTTCTGGCGCCTATCCCAGGCGACTCAGGCAGGGTACATCCTGGACAGGTTGCCAGCTTATCGCAGGGCTACACATAGAGACAGACAACCAAGCACACTCACATTCACACCTACGGACAATTTAGAATAATCAATTAACCTCAGCATGTTTTTGGACTGTGGGAGGAAGCCTGGGAACCCGGTGAAACCCCACACTGCACAGGGAGAACATGCAAACTCCACAGAGAAAGATCCCAGGAAGGTGGGGACTTGAACCAGGGATTTTCTAGCTGTGAAGCAACGGTGCTAACAACCGAGCACCGGCAACACAACCAAATACTGAAAATAGAAGTCACTTTGCACTGTGAACCATTTATCACATATTATTTGTTGTCAATACCATATTTTAATTTATTCTTAACTCAGCATATTCCATTTTTAAGTTTTCAAATGTAATTTTACTTATGCTATTTTATACCACATGGCTGCTACTACTATTCTACAGTTGTTGCTACCGTTCTGTGTCCAGTATGCTCTACATGCCTTGAATTGCCCCCATGGGACAAATACAGTTTTTTTTTTTTATTGAATTGAAAAAATACAGGAAGTTTTGCAGGTCGCATAGATCCCACCTAAAACTAAGTATTTAATCCTAATCTAAGTCTTGCCTGCAAAACCGAATGCAAGGAATGAGTGACCCAAAACAGAATTACAATGATTTGCTGACAACACATGTGGCATTTAGACACACATACAAAAAAAAGCTGAATACTGCAACCAAATACGAAGATGCTCTGCAAATACGGACATAACAACCAAATACAGGAGGTTTTGCAGGTCGCACAGATCACCACACTGCACAAACCTAAACCTAAGTGTCTAATCCTAATATAAGTCTTGGCTGCAAAAGCAAATGCGAAGAGTGAGTGACCCAACAAAAAACTTAAGAATTAAAAAATAACAAGAAATTGTGGCACCACAATGTGAGTAATGGTCTCTGTTTGGACACCTCCTATAAAAGGATGAATAAAACCACAGTCAAAGCCTAAACTGACTATATACCATCACATATTCAAAAGCAAAGGGCTCTTTATAACTTTGGAAAAAAAAAACACTCTTGGATAAAATTCCAAAGAATGTACTATGTAGTTATATAAACCATAAGATAGGAACCATGAGGAGTACCTGAAGGCAGCAGTAGGATCCCAGAGTGAAAGTCTGGAGCAGCAGTGGATCAGAGTGGGATAACTTCTTATACCAGGGAGAGGAGCATTTATTAAGACACTTGTAACAACCATTCCTCTGATAATGTTTTATCTGAAATCTGAAATCTCTTCATAATTTCACAGATCATTTCCTGTTTGGCACAGCGTTTTTCTTTTTCATTGTCCCTCCACTGAGTGGCAGTGTAGTCCTATAAAACAGGACATTCTCCTCGGGAGAAACATCACAGATGATCCCCTCCGTGATTAAACCAATATTTAAAGAGCATGGCATCCTCAGGGTTTAGACTGTCCATTTAAAACTCACTCTATTACAAGTGAACTCCTGACTGTGCTGCCTTGACTGTAGAATTTTCCTAAATACTAATTTTTAGATTTTCTTTGCCCAGTTAACTTAGACAATCAAACTGCAACATGAAATCTGTATTTAGATGGATAATTCAACATCTGGGCAAGGGATAAGAGTTGAAAATGACCTATCCCTCATTAAAAAATAAAAAATAATAATTTTTATTGAGATTTTCTTGGTCAGGTAACTTAGACATTCAAACTGCAACATGAGATCTGTATTTAAATTTAAATTTCCCATCTGAGCAAGGGATAAGAGTTGAAAATTACCTATTTGGGTAACACTGACACATTTGATGCTGATTAATGTGCGTTTTCCCTGGAAAAAAAACAAACTCAAAAAGGCAAGTTAACAAATAGAATTTAAGCAGTAATAATGTTATAGTCACTACCAATAAGCAAATAAAAGTTGGAATCTTTAAAATACAACAACTTAAAAATCAGCCATTTTGTTAAAAACTATAAATTAGGGCGCTCCGATAGCCTAGCGGTTATGTCGCGTGACCCACATGCAGAGTCGTAGCGGGGTGCTGGGTTTGAGTCCAACCTCAGTCATTTACCGCTTGTCCTTCCCCTCTCTCTCATTTCTAACTCTATCCACTGTCCTGTCCTCTCTAATAATAAAGGCATGAAAAGGCCGAAAATAAATTTAAAGAAACCCCAATAAATTAGAAAAATTAGAAGATCCTTGTCTGGTCTCATCAAAAACTCAGACTACCCTCCCTAAACGGAAAATAAAAACAACCCTAATCATTTTTAGAGTCCATAAAGTAACCCATTAAATACTATCCAATCAGTAAAGGACTACGCTGCTGAGCAAAGACTACAGTTGAGCCTTAAATAACATCTTTATTTGGTTTCTAAGCAAAAAACAGTGACAAACTCATAAATAAGTTCCGACCAACACAAATAGAGACAAAAAGAACACATTTAGAGTATCATAGAGGAACAGAATGGAGGGAAGGAAGACAGCTCACAAAATAATCTGTACATCACTTTAACGTATTTACATTTGACCCACATGTACAGAACACAGCAGACTGTGGAGAAACGGTGAGCAGAATATAGTTTGTCAGTGTGATCGACTCATCCTGTACACTCTGTGTGGAAAGCTCGGCATGCTTCGTACAAAAATATACAATAGGTTATATGACTTTGGGTTGGCGTACTTACTGATCACACATGCATGCATGTTTTAAAACGTCATAAGAATCTACCCTACCATTCATGTATGTCCTATATGTTCTGGGTTATTATGCTGGCAGTTCCTTCAGCTATACTGTACACAACAACAGCAGAAATAGAAAGAATGTTCCTGCACAGTACACGAGTCAACACATGTAGGAATGTTGTCTGAAGTCATTTTTCAGATATGAATAAAGATACAGATAGTACAATCATTGGCAGCATATCAGCCAAAAAAAGCATGCAAAATAGCACAGGTTTCCTGTGTCGTCATATAAAAATAGAGTCCTCCCTCGCACATACTCGTAGGATTATGACAGAAATAAGGCCACATATCCAATTCCTTCCTGATACAATGGGACAGATGCTCAATAGTCCAGATGAATCCATTCATTAGCGTCATTTTTGGCTTTACAGACCTCCACAACTTTCTGTTTTTGTGATCCTGTCAGGTTGAACATTCCTCTTAAGTTGTTTGCTGAGTGTAGCAAAAGTGTCAAAGGTTAGACACTAAAAGCTTTGACCAAATGGCACAGTGTCTGTACGCCAGAGAAAGACAGCACAACCTGTTGCAGTGCAGTGAAGCTATGGCGGCCCTGAAAGCTCAGCACGCTACAACGTAAGAATATGTATGAAAATAGTCAAAAGAAAAGCAAATTAGACTCATTAATTCTGCCACACGTGAAGCATTTAAAAAGAAAATGCTAAGAAAATACAACCAGATACAAAAATGCACTGCAAAAACTGATAACGCAACCAAATGCAAAAAGTTTTACATGTCGCATAAAACTCATAATATCTTTTTGCAGGACAATTAAATAAATAAAATAATCATATTAAATGCCAAATGCAAGGTAACTCTTCTCATTTTGTCTTAGTAAGTCTTGATGACTTTTCAGCTCGAGCTTAAAAAGAAAACACGTCTGCTTTGCCTGAATCTGCCCTCAAGTCATTTTTACATAACTCAACTGCATTTTTTTTTTTGCTTGAAATTAGCAAATTTCAGTTGTTAACTGAATATTTTTACATTGTTTTGCAGGAAAGTTGAGTTACAGAAGTCTACAGGGGACACTAAAAAGTGAAAAAGTTATTTCCTACTTTGGTTTCTGGCTCATGGAGTTACTGATATAGGAGTCTGCAGTATGTCAGTTTGGTAAAACTGCTAAAATGCAAATATTTTTGTGATTATTACAGATATCTGCTGTTAACCTCTTAGTGATTACTAGCCTACCAGTTCATATAATAATACACACTGATCAGCCACAACATTCTGACCACTGGCAGGTGAAGTGAATAACATTGATCATATTGGTACTATGTGGTGTTCTGCTGGAGAACCTTGGATTTTAACATCCATGTTGATGAGATTTAGACACCCAAATAATCATTGTCCCAGAACAAGCACACTCCATCATGCAAATGGAAATCCCAAATGTCACTGGTCTACCCCCAGGAAAATGCAACCCACCACATGGCAAAAACATCAACCAATCAGGAACATCTTGAGGAACATGACAATGGCCCAACATGTTGATTTGACCTCCAAACTTCCTAGACCCCATTCTGATCAAGCATCAACAGGATGGAGTGGAAAAGCATGTTCAAAATAATTTTGTTTAATTTCTTTATTCAGTGGGCATAGACTCTTTAGTGTTTGGGTTCTATGTTAGCAGTGTACCTAATTACAGTACAAAGTCATATAGCTTGTATAGCTAATATGCACACTTCAATAATAATTTATGAATCGCAATTTTTTTCAGTATTGAACAATATTGTTGCACATTGCCTAACTGCTTTCTATGTTGACTGTGTTTTTTCCTTCATTGCATTTGACCTTTTAACCCTGCGCATGTAACATTTAAAAGCAGAACATACACATGTAATAATATGAATAGTTTATAACACTATATTTCACTTGTAAGTGTTAATTCTCATCTTTCTTTTCTCTCATTTGTCTTTTTCTCTCTAGACTCTGGTCAAGTTGAATCCTAAACTCCAGCCAATGGTTGACATGATCAAAGCGAACAGGGCCAAATGGGAGGAACTGAACAGGAAGAGACAACGTGGCCAGAGTGTTTCTGCGCCCGCGAGCCCCTGCAGTGGCGACAGCACAGAAACCAGCGGCTGCACTGTGGCCAAAACTGGCAGCACCCCCTGCTGCAGTGGCGACGCCGATGGCACGCCGTCCAAAGCTGCTAGTTAGCTTCTGCTTCCGAGCTGATCTCTTTGGCTTGTTTCCTCCTAAGTGCGGCCTGCGACAGAGGCAGTGCAGTGCATGCAGAGGTTCTTGGGCTCTGCTCCTCTTTGCTTTTGCTGCTCGAGATGAGCTTTAGACTTGAGTGTGGCGCTATCATACAGGTTTTTCTGCTCCCTTCAGTGTCCCCGTGCTGAAGGCTGACGGAGCTGTGTTTGGCAAGCTTGTTGGAGCAGCTACAAATCAGCTGATGACAGAAAGGAAACTCAAACCACTGTGTCATGTCAACCAGTGAGCTAACACTAACTATTCTGGGCATTGCACAGATTTCTTTTCGGCACAAGGCATGGAGAATATTGAAGAGGAATGTTTGTCTCTGCTGTGGTTTGTTTTGCTCTCATTACCTCCTTGTTGCTCGCATTTTTTTTGTCCGGGGTAACGGAGATATTTTTTTGTAAATCTGTACATAGGCTATTGAGTTATTTACAAGTGCTGTTTGATAACTGTACGGTTCAGATTGGATTGTAATGTGGCTGTGGAGTTTCTGAAGGATAAAAGGGTGCAGGAACAGCAGGACCTGTGATGGTGCTTGCAATGCAAATTGAATTCTCTGCTCCCTCCCTTCCTGTGCCTTGTTTTAAGATCCTACTGAAAAATGCATGGCCTCCTCGCTGAGGTTCTTAGATAGTATGGAAATCCACATTGAACCATGCTGTATTTTTGCCATAATTTATAAAACCAATGACTGCAGTTATGTCTTGACCCCATGTTAGCTACAAAACACTATATATACATATATATATATATACATATGGAAATATATTTTGCCCAATTTTATAAACACAGGGTCTCACTCGTCACACAAAAACACACACAATGTGCCTTGATGAAGTTGTTCTGATGAATCTCTGCAGGAAAAGTCCTCTCATCTACTGATTCAACACTGACAGCTGGAACCGAAAACAAAATGTCACATTTGATATCAAAAGCAATAGTTGGACATTTTTAGAACCTACGCTTTTTGTGTCACGGCAGGAGAGTTTTATAAGAAGATCCATGCCACTCTCATGATTATCTGTCGGCAGCTGGGTGGCTTTATTTAGCGTAAAGACTGGAAATAGTGAGAAGCAGCTCAGGTGGTTCTGTCCACAAGTGACAACAATGACCTAGTAGATCTCTCTGAAGCTCAATCTGTACAGAAACCTAAAAGTTAAATCAACAATGTGCCGTCTTACAGGTGGTTACAAACTGAGCTGTTTCCTGATACCGGTACTTAAGTAAAGCAAGAAATAGTCTGAGCTGACACACCTCAGTTCTTAGTGAACTTTAGAGGTGTCAGTAGGTGGATTCTGTTACGTTTGGACAGTCAGGAGAGCTGCTTCTCACTGTTTCCAGCCTTTATACAAAGTTAAGGCAACCAGCCGCCGACTGCTTTCCATCAAGAAGCAATTAAGTGTATTTTCTAAAATGTCAAACTTTTGCTTTAATCTAACTTCTGGCCTTTTCTCAAAGCTCACAAATGCTACACAGTATGACAGCTTTTATAATCTCCAGAAGACTGAGACACTGAAATTTGTAGTACTGAAGTGCCCATGTAGTCACAAGCTTTTATTTTGATATTATAATTAGTATTATAAGTATTAGTTTTTTTTTTGTTTTTTTTTTTGGGGTGGGGGTATGAATTATGAATTGTGTTGTAGCTTTGTTAATTGGAGTTGAAAATGTGACTGTGCACATTGTGTGGCATGGATCTGTGTGCTCTTCTGTATTTTGGTTGAAGAAGCTCAACTGAAGTCAACCAGAAAACTTTTTTTGACTTGCATGTTTTATGCAGTATTAAGTCCAACCACTTGCTAAGGATGTAGCAAACAAGAGAGCCAACAAATACCTCGTATTTCCATCAGTAAACACTTTATCTCATCGGAAATGCATGACTTAAATTCTATTGCATCATGTTACGTGATTTACTTATGAATATCGCTGTTCTATTTTTTTATTAGGTCTCCAGATGTGGCCAACTCCTACTTGTCTTTTTTGCAATGTAACGTGCTTCTTGTGTTTCTTCTTTCCTCTCCCAGTTTGGACTCTGGATTTATTCACGGTGGGCTAAACTGAAAGAAACCTAAGGCATGAAAAGGCAAATGTGCAATGTTTCTGTTCAGAGTTTAAATAAAAAGATGCTGCTACGTGTGCTCTGGTTTACACTGGCATGAAACCCTACTGTGGTGAGAAATTTTGAAGTACATTTACCAAGTACTGTACTTGGGTACCTGTACTATTATTGAGAATTTCCATTTTAATGTGCTTTTTCTTCCAGTGTACTACATTGCAGAGAGAAATATTGTACTTTCTACACCACTACATTTATCTGACAGCTTTAGTTACTTTTTAGATGAAGATTTCACACACTGTATATGTAACAAGCTTTTAAAATACAACACATTGTTAAAGATTGAAATAGTGGTTTGAAAACTTTTAGGCTTCTGACAAAAGGAACTGTGTTGTTGGGGTCACATTTCAGCTCCAAATAGTGATTTTTTCCTAAAAAAAACAACAACCAAAAAACTAAAATCATTATCACATAAACGTTTAAATGATCCAACATCCAAAGACCAGAGGAAAAACTCCCACAACTAAAAACAGATTTGTGTGCCGGAACTTTGTTTTTTCTTCTTTCCTCTCCCATTAATCTCACAACTCCTCACATTTATCTACTGTCCCTGTGTATAAAACTATATATAAAATAGGTGAAACCAGCTCCACCTGCAGCCGCTACAACAATAACATGCTGCTGACACACTGATGCTTCAGTATTAATAATCAAATGATGTCATTATGATAATAATATATAATTTACTTCAGTGCTTAAACTACATTTTGCTGCTAATATCTATTAAGACATAACTTTCATGCAGGACTTTCACTTGTAATGGAGTATTTTTACATTGCTATATTGGTACTTTTACCTAAATAAGGAATCTGAATACTTCTTTCGGCCACTTCTCCCAAGTACTGCACTCAAGTACAAATTTGAGGTATTTCTACTTTGAGTATTTCTATTTTAAACTGATCTATACTTTTGGTTTGCTACAATTAAAAGGGACATATTTTTACACCATATTTGACATCTTTCGTAACCAGTATTAAGTTATGATAAACTGTCACGAACTATCTCATAAAGCAGTAAAATATTGTTTATACATTGATGCATTTGCAGTAATAATCCAACAGCGTAAGAGGGCTTTTACTGCATTAAGAGTACTTTTACCATTAGTGATTCAAGCGTTTTTCTAACTTACATATTTAAATGACTTTACTTTAGTGACTTTTAATTATAAATGAGTATTTTTACATTCCACCAGTGCTACTTTTACTTAAAAAAAACTTAATTCTACCTCCATCACTGACTTTGCCACCCAGTTTATACTGTGTTTCTCCCAGTGCAGTGCTGACCTCTAGTGGACAAATGTGTCTTTACACACCAACTGCATCTGAATGAAACACTGCAGACACAAGTACATTTCATTGAGATATATTTTAAATAATGAAAAGGGGAAATTGCATGACACCCGTCAGATTAGTGAGATTAGAAGGACAAATAAATTAAATTTTTTTTTTAAAGAATTATCTGCAAATGAACTAATCTGATCCATATAAGATGAACGCAACAGTCATTAATCACAAATAATGTTTCATTTCAAATCCCTCCGCTTTATCTACATCTGACGTATGCATTCGCACAATCCTGGTATTAAACTACAGTGCAATAGCTGCAGTGTGTTTTTGCGTTCAAAGCTGAGCTCTATTGCTGTTGATAGGTGGTGGTGACGTCAGCAAGGCAGTGTGTGGGTGGCTGTGTGGGTGAAGATGACTCCCAAATGAGCCTGTGTGTGTACAAAAAAAAAGCCTGTCAGGAAGCAAAAGACAGCCTCTGTTAAACTCGACTGTGGTGAATTACCTTGAGCTCTGTATAGTGCAGGTAGAGGCAGAGCAAACACAAAACCTGCTCTCAGGCTCTCGTTGACCTTCGCAGCTCCGCCTGACAGTATAAATAAAGACTACTACTCATGAGCTAAATTGGAGGTGATGTATGAGACAGAGAGATTTCTGCTCTCTGAACGGTGTTACTAAAAAGAAGAAATCCACATGTGGGATGTTTTAGTTCAATTTATTGCACAAACAGCATTGACAAAATGTACTGAGATGTTACTATGTTGTTAGGAGAAGTGGAAAATTGACAAAAAAAAGAGGATACAGCCATAACATTCAAAAGCTCTCGCATATTTTTGACACATGGGGGGGAAATTTCAGGTCCCAAATGAGTCCTTTTATTTGGAAGGAGAGTATTTTTTAATTAAAAGGACATAGTGGTCCTGGAAAACTTGAAGCAAAGGAAGAAAAAACAGGACAGTTCAACTCCAAAATGAGCGGCTAGATGGGTCAAATCCTGTATCAAAATGTAACACATTAAAGTATCCGTTCCAAAAACCTTTTACACAATAGAGATACGCCTAAGCTATTCAAGGAGATGAGGAACTTTGGGGAAAATTTTACAATTATCTAGCGGAGGAAGTGTTTTAGCACAAGTAACAGTCACAAATATCTACATTTGAGAACTCTCAATACGGTTATCTTTGCATATGCTGATTAAAAAATAAAGTTTATGAGTGTAGTGGTTGTGATGTGTTTTCAGTATGTTTGCACGATCTGATGAATTGAGTCTTTGGTACGACGTGAGCACCGGGATCCAGAGGCCTTAAAATTGCAAACACGGTCACACTGAAACAGGCATGATCGAAATGGCTCACCCCCCCCCCACTTCACTTTCTCAGCAACAAACCATGTTAAGGTAAACGCTTTCAGTACAAAAACACACATGGAATATCTCTCGTAATCACACTGCACTTCTAAGGGTCGGCGTAAAATTTAGTGGAGCAGAACGGGGGTTTAGTAGAACACACACACACACACACACAC
>OMNN01083115.1:0-22048 GCA_900302755.1 Chromis chromis | reverse complement strand
CCTTTCGTCTTTTCACGCCCTCCCTCCACTGTGACGGTCCAGCAGCAGAGAGAGGAAATTATAATGTTCTTTTCCCCGTCTCGCTTTCGCACTCGGCTCTCTGCTCTCTGCTCTTGCCTCTTGCTTCCTGGCACAACTGGTCATGCATTTGGTTCTTCCTGCTGACATGATTCACAGTAACCACACACACAGACAGACACACCACATGGACATACATGCACAAATGTAACATTGACTCATGCTCCGGCTGTCTAACTCTGGGGTGGGGGTGGGGGGGTGTTGTCTGGTGCTTCTTCCAGGTGGTGGGCTATCGTGAGAAAGCTCAAGACCTTACAAGCTCATTTGCGGTCTAAGATGAAAGACTTTATTTTAGACCACAAATGAGCTGAAGCAACACCATTCTGACTACACTGAGAAAACACAAAAGTATACCTTCTCACAGGATGAGTCTTAGTGCTACGCTCAAACACTGTAAAGTCACACTTTTGATTAAGAGTAGTTGTAGTTGGGAGCTTCTGCTTGTTTGCCAGTGATTCTAAAGTCTAGACAAGCTGTGGACAAATAACACCTTCTTCACACTTAAAGAAACACAATGTAAACAACCTGTGGCCTCAACTCAGTCAGTGATTTATTGCATATACACACCGATCAGGCATAACATTATGACCACCTGCCTAATATTGTGTTGGTCCCCCTTATGTGGTCAAATATGCTCTGAACCATTGGGCATGGACAAGAGAACCTCTCAGGGTGTCCTATGGGGTCTGGCACCAGGATGTTAGCAGTGGATCCTGTGGGTACTCTGGCTTGTGCAGTGGGGCCTCTGTCAATCAAACTTGTTCCAATGCATCCTGTTGATGCATGAGGGAGTGTGCTTGTTCTGGGACAATGTTTATTTGGGTGTCTAAGTCCCATCAACAGGGATGCCAAAATCCAAGGTTTTCCAGCAGAACACCACATAGAACCAATATGATCAATGTTATTCACTTCACCTGTCAGTGGTCATAATGTTGTGGCTGATCAGTGTATATGCCAGTGCCCAGACATTACTTGGCATGTATCTCTCGCAGCAGTGTTTTCTTTGATGTATGGCTCTTTAATGCCTCCGTTGTTAAATAAGCATTTTGATGATGCTGTAAATTGTTAAGAGCTTGTATTTCATAATAGGTGCCACAATAACACATCCACAGTCTTGTGTTTTTAGATAGTGTGTAGTCAGACAACCTATAAGCTAAACGTGCCCTTCAGAGGCACATTTTTGAGAACGTGGCTGAGTTTTAAAGGAGGGAATCCCGTCTGATCTCGAAAACCGAGCCGGATCCCCACTCCCCGGGACTGTGCTGGTGTTTGCATTCCTGTCAGAGTGAGGAGGCTGCAGTCTGGCGCCTGCCTCCTTCGTCCTGCAATATAACTTCAAGGACATCACATCACAAGGGAGCCTGGAGGGAGGCAGCGTGATGTATCACTACAGCAAGCATCACACCTATCCCATCCGAGGCGGGCGAGATGCCTCATATTTCACTGCAAAAAAAGCTGAAGTGTCATAAAGTTGTTTATTTCCTAAATAATGGTTTATCAATGTGTAAACGTAGTTCATCTCGACAGATTGGCCTTTTGGTATTGATTCAATAATGGCTTGACATTTCAGGAAATGGGGTGTGTTTGTTCACTTTATTACTGAGAGTGAGATGGAAAGACTCAAATGCAGGAAATGACTTCCTAAAGTGGGAAACATAACTTTGTATAAAACTGAATTAACTTTTTTATATTTTGGTTTTGTCCAGGCTGAACGTGAATGAAACATACATGATATAACATGTTGATTTGTGAGATTTACAAATGCTGGTAGACAGATGTTATGTGACTACTGTTTTTAATGGTCTTTATGCTAAGCTAAGCTAATGTCACTGGCCTACTCCCGCAGGAAAATGCACCCCACCACATGGCAAAAACATCAAACAATCAGGAACATCTTGAGGAACATGACAATGGCCCAAGATGCTGATTTGACCTCCAAACTTCCTAGACCCCATTCTGATCAAGCATCAACAGGATGTAGTGGAACAAGTTTGATTGACAGAGGCTCCACTGCACAATCCAGAGTACCCAAAGGATCCACTGCCAACGTCCTGGTGCCAGACCCCATAGGACACCCTGAGAGGTCCTCATTTTTGACCACATAAAGGGGACCAACACAATATTAGGCAGGTGGTCATAATTGTATGCCTGATCAGTGTATATCTAATTGGATAGAATCAATAGATATATTCTATTGATCCCCAAGGGGAAATTATGTTGTAGTAGCAAGCAGAAAGAGTAAAGTGACCACCACCACAATAGAAAAATATAAAATATATTAAGATACAAAATGCACAATAAAGTGTAAAGAATACTATGAATAAAACTAAACTGAATATTATACCATAGTATATTTCTTCACTTGTGTCAGGAAAGTCAGTGTTTATTAGCCTAAACAGGGAAGATCAATCCATTAAAAGACATATATCCAAAAAAAAGCATTAATAAATTTGGCTTTGGATAAGAGTAATATGTGCAGTCTAATGATGCCATCAGCTCGGTGACCATACGTCTATTAAGAAAAGTGGTGATTCCATTGGAGTATGTGGGTGTTTTTTTCTGTGACTGCATCTGAAAATATGGCAAGACAGAGTCACTGTGTCGTATTTCTTCTCCTCCCTTCATCTCTCGCAGCTCTCCGCCCATCAGAGTGGGGCATCGGCAATGCGAAGCGCACGGCGCACAGCGTGGACTTGGAGATGTCTTGGCAGCATTACGCACGACGCCACGAGAAACGCTCCAGCCTCCCGC
The DNA here is from genome assembly GCA_900302755.1 of Chromis chromis. Taxonomy (NCBI): domain Eukaryota; kingdom Metazoa; phylum Chordata; class Actinopteri; family Pomacentridae; genus Chromis; species Chromis chromis. The sequence goes on along the minus strand of OMNN01083115.1, from coordinate 19,219 downwards.
AGACGTGCAGGACACCGTGAAGCCGAATTGGAACGACTTTCAACTTTTTTCCCGATTTGGAAACCGCTTCTTTTTTCTCTTCAAGACGTTTTTTTCTCATCTTTGTCCTCTCGAATCTCCTCTTCACAGCAACAGCAACGGATGACTTCTCCTCCCCTTATCCTCGGGTCACGGTGACTATGAGAGGAATGGAAACGATGTGAACAGCTCGGGGAGGGAAACAAACTCTAGAGAGCAACAGTGTGTGTTTTTAAAAAAAGAAAAAGAAAAAAGAGATCACAGAAAGAGAGAGGATGATCCCGCCGGCCAACATGATTCAGGACGAAAGTGGGGGCAAAGAGGACGAACGGGACCAGAATGAGACACCCAAATCCCCGACGGCGAACGCCAGCCAGCAGGAAACCAAGGTAGGACTGTCCTGTTCTTATTTCTCATCCACCAGACGGATTTACATCGGTCTTAGGAACACAGCAGGGTAAACAAACTTTCATCAACATGAAATTAAAATCGACTCAAAGGGGATCAGCTCCTAGAAAGAACACTGAATTATTTTCTCAAACAGACTGATTCACCTTTAAAAAAAAGCCTTAACAGCCTGAACCTGATTCAATTTGAGGAATATGCTATAAAAAAACATCATTAGCTGTACACATAGCACACAACGACCTTTAGATAACCATGGAATCACTTTATATTTCATAATAAAAGCACCACACATCCTCTTTACAAGTCTTGTATAACTTTAATAAAAGTATAATAGTGTTTTTATTCAGGGCAGAACATATGGAGTGGGTCCAACTCATATGGATTTTGGTATTTAAATGCAACATTATTCGATCAAAGAGTATGTAAATGCTATTTAAACCTCTTGATTAGGCTATAAACAGGTTCATGACATGGTAAAGAAAACAATATGGTGCTGATAATGTTTGTATATCTTTATAAATAAGTTGCACATGGTTTTTATACTGGGTTGCTGTGGGAAGAGAGCCACTACTGCCTCAGGCGTTTTTGTACCAACTATGTGGGTCACATGTTGCCCAGACTACTACAATTAGCAGAACAATATTGGACTAGTCATCCTGGTAAAGGACGGCTGCAGCAGTTCTCCTCTTTTCTCTCCTGTCCTCAAAAGTCCCACACAGGATAGATGAGGCTCATATTATCTAAATAATCTTCTGAATGATCTGCTGTTGTTGGTCAAGTTTTCTCAGTTTCAGCTGAGTGAGAACATTTCTGCATGTGAACTCTTACTTTGGCACTCATCACTGGGTATTTTCAAGAGACTCCTGACTGACTTTACATAATTTCAACGCCTCTGCCAAACAAACTACTTCCAATATCTCAAGCAGAATAAAAAAAAAAAAAAAAGGTGATTTAAGATGATGTTCAGTCAATCTGACAGACAGGACAAGTAGAATCTGTTTCCCCCAAGTAGGATGCACAAGTTTACTACTATTAAGTGAAGCTGTGTTTGTGTTTTTATCCCTCCTTTTAAGAATACTGTGAGGCCTGAACATCACAAGCGCAAGGTGAGCCTCCAACTCTTGTGCAAACCGTAGATTTCAGTTCATCATAGTGGCACAGCTGCATGCACGTAAGGATAAAAGTTGTCCCACGTTGTGCAACTTTTACTGCTTTTAAAGACGAAGCGAAGTCGGTACCAAACAACGTTAAATCCATCATCACCCATGTTTTTTTTTTTGTTTTTTGTTTTTTTTAGAGGGCACTCTGTTCCGAGCCACATTGGTAAATGTATTTATCTATATAAATGGCTTTTGCAGTTTGTTTTTTGCAGCCCAGCCCCCATTAACGCTCCCTGCTCTGTGATGGAACACAACTCTTATAGATTTGGTGCCATCAGACACAGCATGAGCTCTTCGATGCATGCACGCATTCCCTCACTGTGTTTTATTTACTAAGATTGCTTATTTTATTTCATTTTACACACATAAAACCACAATATAGGAAAGAGATAAGTATCCTTTATTATCATAGCTTATGCAAATAAGTACAACGCATAGAGAATTTATAAGAAAAACTAGTTCATCTATCCAGCTGTTTTGTGTAATACCCACTTTTTCTTTTCAGGATGTGTTAAATTCATGCAGAACTGTAATAGGGTTGCAGGAGAAGGTATGAGTGTTGTATGTTCATGTCAGTGTGAGTCCGTGCTTCCATGTGTGTGGGTGGTAATGGTGGAGAAAGGGTCCAAATTGATTGTTTCCAGAGTGACCCGTAGAATTGATTCATCCTCACCATACCGAAGCTGCAGTGATAAGCTCTCCAAACAATTTGCACAGGGATGTTCACCAAAATGACAAGTGCACAAACAACGTATGCTTGTTTATATGCATGATATTCCTGTTAGTTTAAATCCGGGATTGCAGAATCAGATGATGTTAACTGTGCACTTTGTAACAAAGACAGAAGAGGACTGATTAACCTTGAGCACAAAATGTATTTGCCTACCTGTTTACAGCTGTAAAGACAAGCCGGCACTGTGTGGTACGATCTAATGCATCATTAAAAATCCATCCCTGCCTATCAAACAACATAATTTCTTCTTCAGTCACACACCAGCCAGAAACCAGAAACATAAAATCACATTACAGCCGTCTTTATTATGTGTTTGAGGCCAGATTTAAGTGGGTTTCACTGGAGACGAGGTACGCGCTGAGAGGTTAAATGAGGAGTTGTCAGCATGGAGCGTTATGAATAGTCTTACTGTAAAGGAGAAGCCTAATGAGATTGATGGAGGCTGCAGCCAGAAACGGCAGCGCAGTGTGTGAGAAATTGTGTTAAGGTAAAGCATCTGCCTAACTCGGAAATCACATTACTTTCCAGGTAGGGAACCTCGAAGGTTTTTCACCGAGCAGTGATAAGTTGGCCTTTTTCATCGGCCACTGGACACTGAGATTTGCCTGAAGGTTTTAGATGCAACGCTTGTGATTTATTTAGGTTATTACATCAATTGATTTACTTCCCATCAGTTGTGCTAAATGTTTCCTCCTCAAGCAGTCTGTCTCTATCTCCCCCTTTTGCTCCATTTTCCTTCAACTCTTTTTCTCTCTTTTCAGCTGCAAAGACTCAAACGCTCACTGTCCTTCAAGACCAAGAGCATCCGCAGCAAGAGCGCCGACAATTTCTTCCGAACGAGCTGCGAGAACAAGACGGAGCTGCTCTCCGACGTGAGCAGCAGCACGGGCCATCTCTGCAACATTGGGATGGCCCCGCCGCACACCACCAACCTCCCCATCCCTCCGGTGCCTCCAGCCATCCCCAGTGCTCCCCCTCCCACTTCGCGCTCGCAGTCGCGCAACCCGCTGCAGGTGGACTCGGCGGGACACTGCTTCATGGAGCACATCTTCAAGAAGCCCACGTTCTGCGACGTCTGCAACCACATGATTGTAGGTACGGTCACAACACCGCCCTGCTTCATTAGTGTGATCAGAGCATCAAACAAAGGACACTGACAAACTGCACATCATCCAGTAAACTGCAGCATCACAGCATTGAGAAAAAACCTTTCAGTAACGAGACCTCCACCAGGTTTTCTGTTATCAAGATTGAAATGAGAGTAATGAACATGCAGTAATTTTGGGGATAGACTGATTATCAGCCTGGCCAATTATCGTGGCCGATATTTGGCAATTTTCCGATTATTGTTAAATTATTGACCGATTATTGGTTAATTAAATGCGCTACTTCAGGTCTGATGCAACCACCTCTCTGTCAGTCGTCTCTCTGTGGTCTCAGAAATGTTTCTCAAGCAGAAACTGCACAAACTGAACAAGAAACATAAGCCGTTGCCACAAACCAGGAAATCAGCATCTCTCACAGTGGCTAAGCTATGCTAACAGCTAGCGGCTAAGACAGAAGGCAGCCACAGATTAACCTGAAACAGAGACTGGAAAACAATAATTAATGATGCTTTAAGATCTGGACCTTAGTGGACAATAAAAGTGATAGAACAGTGAAAGATTAAGAAAACCGAAGAACAACAGACGGAACTGTAGGAGACAAACTTATCAAACCAAATCTCAGTCGATCCCGCATAAACAGAGGAAAGCGTCCTAATTTAATCACTCCTGTTTCCTATTTTACATATTCAGCGTCACCCTTATATCACATGCTGATAAAACATTTAATGTGTATCGGTTCCCAATATCGCTTATCGTTTTTTCTTGAGCACCAATAGTCTGCATCGGTATCGGCCCTAAAAACCCCATATCAGTCAATCCCTAATTAATGTGCACATAGGAACAGCAGGACATGAGAGGTTACAGTCTCTTAAAACGCCTTACGCTTGTTTTTTCATTCTAAATACTGCGCTGTTATCCAATGACAATAGTTTGCACCTGACACTGATGCTCCGACTCGAACTGCTGACTTGTGAATAAAGTTTCTCCGTCCCTCTTCTTCACACACACACAGTCCCTCCATCTGTCTGCTGAGGTGTCAGATAGCCAACAGCAGCCGTGCCAGGTCCTCTACCTGTTCTCCCCTCGCCAGATGTTCCGGTTTCTCTGGCTTCTCCCCTCCTTGTTAACCATCAGTACTGAGGGACCGCAGAGTCTTTATATCTCAGGGCCTCTGCAGTGTGATAATGACAAGGGCTACCCGTGCCATCTGCTCTACAAGCCCCTGATATCACATTTGGTAGCAGATAAAAGACATCAGACTATTGGGAAGGAAGGCAGGTTTAAAAATGTGCATGTCAATGTGCACATATAAACTGGACTTACACCGTCAGTTTATCAGTTTGCCAGGAATCTTTGGTTTCGTTTGCACAATTGAAAGAAATTACATGTGTCTAAAGTCTGAATTATTGGTTAAAAAAGCTTTAAAAATATTGTCTTGTGTTCACTCCCTTGAACTTAAAGTTCTTAGTTTGCAAGGTCAAGTCAAAACTCACTTCCCAAAGCATGGTTTCACACAGTAAACTATGTATTAAACATAGAAATCAAAGCTGCTAGCATTACTATTTTATTATTAATTGTATCAAATGACTATGTGTAATTTAAAATAGGTCATTCCTTTAAAACCCACAAAGAATTTCCACCAGAGTCTGCAGTTCCTCCACCTCTATGTGCCTATATGACTGTTTGCTCTTTTGATCTACTCTCAACACTTTCAGTAGAGTCGTTTCCACCTGCAGCTGGCAGCAGTTTTCAGCCCAAAATCCACTTTGTGTCAAACACCAAGCACCAAACAACCGAGGGAAAGTTAGCAACCAGCTGGTGAACGTAAAGGAGTGGCTATAGAGGTTGATATTTGCCATATCAGATAGAGATACAGAGGAGAATGCGTCAGTTTTGCATTTACATCTTGTTTTGTTGCCTCAAAGTGGCCAAAAAATCCATTAATGTAGGTTTAATGTCAGTTTATTAAACCTGCAGATGTTGTGTTTCCCACCTTGATAGATTGAGCTCATAGTTCATAACAGTAACGATGGATTCACCACTTTCGACCCTTCTGTGTAAACTGTAAAAAAAAAAGTAAAAATTTAAAAAGGAGAAATTAGTGTCATGATAAATGTGGTTTAGAGTCTTTTCCACCCTAAAAAACATAAAAATTCTCAGAGAAGCAGAGGATTTATGAAAATGACCACAAAGTAATTTTGAATGCGAAACCACAAAAATGAAACTGATTGCTTCACAGCCTTTAATTGTGCAGACTAACATTTCAACACTACTGTGTCTTCAGTCAAAGTGGAAAAACCAAAACCAGATGTAGAACTGTCATTGCATAATAGGTTCAAATCTATTAGATGATAAATCCAAAGGTAAAGTTGTCATATTTGTAGTGCCACATCTCTAACATTGTGCCAAAAACGAAGGAACACTCGTAAAGTTACACAGATAAAAGTAGAAAAAGTACTTGTTGTGCTTTTTTATGATGATACAACACAGTAGTGCTGGGATGTGAAATATCTGGAAGTTTGCTGACCTCGAGCTGAGAAGCACCAGGTTCAGCTGCATTTTGCTAGAAGATGTGATCTTTTTTACCACAGAAATAAAACTTGCCACCACATATTTATGATCATTGTTACTTAGCACTGGTCTGTTTATCCAGCTGGTTAGTGAAGCGCGTCCAGTGGCTGCAGCTCGGAATGGGCCTCAGGTGGGCTGCTGGTGATGAAAGTGTGATGCCAGCCCTGCCTGGCCCTGTGATAGGTGCTGTGCCCTCTGGTCCACTCATGAAAAAAGATGCTACCCTCATCTTCATTTGTCCTGCTTTAATAAGAACACATTGTGGTCACAAGAACAGAGAGTGGAGGATGGTTTTCTGTGTGTGTTTGTGGGTAATACAGTGGTGCTGTCAGACTCGGTATCCCAGAGTCAAAGAGCAGCACACAGGAGACAGAAGGAGAAACAGTGGTGAAGGTGGAGGAGGGTGGACCTAATGGTCACTCACTACAAATGGCTGCAGGTTTATAGAATTAGAATGGTGCAGTGATTACTTTAAGTTTGGCACATGAATGTGAATTTTTTGAGAACATTTTTACAGCAAACTGACCACATGTTTGTACATTTCTCTACACAAATTCCCACTTTTGTATCGCTCAAATACAAAATTGGCTGTGTAAATTCATCAATCCATGAATAGCCTGGGCGATAGAAATCAAGAAGCAACACTTCTGTAATTTCTGGGTGTTTTTTGCTCCTTTCACATTTTTTACTCACTGTGGGCTCATTTGTGGATGAATATGAATTTCTTTAAATATTTATTTTACAAAAATTTGAAAACCCTGGAATTAGCATGTACAACATTTTTCAAATTTGTTTCCATACTCTCTGTTCCGTGTTAACACAGCCTGCAGTTCAGCAGGAGGAGTCCTTTTGCCACATGATTGTTGGGCACAGCGGACTAATTACTTCTTGGTTTTGGTAAGAAGTGGAGAATTTTTATTTTCTTAATAATCTAACTGGTATTGATCCCCTTGGGGAAATTCCTTCTCTGCATTTGACCCATCCTTTTGAAAGTTAACCTTAACTATACATACTAGGTCAGGGGTTAAGGGCCTTGTTCAAGGGCCCACAGTGGTGGTGACTGGGACAAGCGGTCGCTCTCACTTTCCCACCTTATCCTCTTGCTAATCTGGGGGCTCCAGCCGGCGACCCACCGGTTACAAGTTTGCTTCACAAACCACTAGGCCACTACTGCCCCTTCTCGCAGTTTCTGGCTAGTTGAAATAGTTGATTTTTGGCAATTTTTGAAACGAAGCATGTAGTATAAATTGATTTTTAGATTTGGTTATTTTTTCAGCCAGAACTGTACATCATTAATGATTTGTTCAATCACCATCAAAAATCAGACAATTCTTTTTGTTTTTACTTTTTCTGGCTCTGACAAATGGTGACTTTTTTTTTTAAAGATGACTTGCTTTTCAAACCTGACAGCTGGTTTTGGAGTTCAGAGGATTAAATTAAATAAATTAAATATGCACTCCTTTAGTTCCAAGGATCAATCTTATAATCATTGTTACTGTTTTAATAAAAAAAAGGTGTTTAATCTCTACATCTTTATTTATGAGGCAACCTACACTGATAAATGCTCAATAGATGAATACCGGTATTCTAATAATACAAAAGGCAGACAGGAAATATTAAACACCCACTTTCTTCCTACAGGAAAGTCTTTTATTATATAAAAGCCTGAACCAATCTAATGTATCATCCATAATCACAAAGGCTGAATTATATTATAAGCACTCGCTGACTCATTCATTAGGTTTACTGGATAAATATTTAATAGAGCAACAACATTTTAGTATTTTTCTGTAGATTTTCTTTTGTGTAAGACAGTAGCTCATTTCCCCGTGTAGTTAGATGTGAATCACACACACATTAACTCTTTAACAGCATGAAATTTATTCACAAAGTAAGCAAGAACTGTTTGATTGCGACACTGTGATTGTCTCTATTATGAATGGAACAAGTTTCAACAATCATCATTTGCTGGTTAACCAGGAAGATCATTTCTTATCTTTGTTTTACTGATAACTTAACCAAGAACCATATTCAGTGTTCAACCACACTTTCCTGTGTTTAGTCCAAGACTTCTCTTATTCTGTTCCACCCATGCTTTTTTCTCATTTATTACATAGCCTAAATGGTATGTGCAGTACTTGTTGTGAGGCTCACAGCACATAAATTAGTTTCTCCGGCACGCAGAAATGCTCTGATTGAGTAGGAGCTGATGCTGAGACTTTGATTGCAGGCCTCTTTGTGACTGAAATGTAATTTACAGGGTAGGGTTGCCTTCAGGTCATACAAAACAAATCACGGAAGTTTATAATTGGCATACAGTATGCAGGAAATATGCTGATTAAATAGGAAGAAATTTAAGCTGCTATTGCAAAATATCACTGTCAGTCAACTTTGAAGGGTTAAACTGTAATTTGCATTACAAATCCCTTAAATGACTTAAATTCCTGGGATTAACAAGACAAGTTATGAGTTATGGGAATAATCTAACCGGATTATTTCTACAAATCTGCTATGAAACTCCCTAAATACATATGACAGGTTTGACTGAACCCAGAAAGAAATTAATCTTGGGGTCAGAGGTCAAGATCAAGTAGTAGAGAGATCCTGCTGTGCTCCTATATGATGCTTTCCTCCTCCTCCTCCCTGCATAAAACACTGTGTGGTGTCAGTGTTGTTTAAGGTATTTTATTACTGATCCCAATGGCACACTATACGTCACCACACACGTGCGTTTTCGTCTCACAGGATGCAACCGTTGTGTGTTGTGACCACCTTGCACTTACACTGATCCTGCATTTATCCACTTTAGTGTTGAGTTTGACAGCTGGCACTGTTTGCAATCTCTTCAAAATAAAAGTCTCTCACGCCTGTTCAAAAAAATGCATTATAAAATGTCAAACGGGTAGAATGTCGACTGATAAAAGTCATGAAAATTAGAAGTAAATGAATACACCGATCAGGCATAACATTATGACCACCTGCCTAATATTGTGTTGGTCCCCCTTATGTGGTCAAACATGCTCTGAACCATTGGGCATGGACAAGAGGACCGCTCAGGGTGTCCTATGGCACCAGGATGATGGCAGTGGATCCTTTGGGTACTCTGGCTTGTGCAGTGGGACCTCTGTCAATCAAACTTGTTCCACTGCATCCTGTTGATGCTTGATCAGAACGGGGTCTAGGAAGTATGGAGGTCAAATCAACATCTTGGGCCAATGTCATGTTCCTCAAGATGTTCCTGATTGTTTGATGTTTTTGCCATGTGGTGGGGTGCATTTTCCTGCAGGGGTAGGCCAGTGACATTTGGGATTTCCATTTGCATGAGGAAGTGTGCTTGTTCTGGGACAAGGTTTATTTGGGTGTCTAAGTCTCATGAACATGGATGCCAACATCCAAGGTTTTCCAGCAGAACACCACATAGTACCAGTATGATCAATGTTATTCACTTCACCTGTCAGTGGTCATAATGTTGTGGCTGATCGGTGTATTTGGAAACAGAAAGAAGAAGGGCTTTGGCTCAAAATGAGTCTGGTCCACTGCTTTGGACTGTAGTAACAGCTATTAAATCACCAGGTGTGAAATTTTGACATTTATGTTCCCCAGAAGATGAATCCTACGAACTTTGGCGATCCCCTGCCAGCGTATAAAAACTTATTACTTGCTGTTCCTCTGTACTGCCTGCTAGCACAGACTTGTTCAGATATATCCTGAAATAAATAAGTAAACAAACCCACAGTGGTCATATTAACAGATGCACTGAAAATACTCGACCCTTTGAACTTTCTGTGACTGCTGCTCCTAAAAACAGTTAATGTGACATCTGTAGCCTCTATAGCTAATTTCAGCAGACCTCTGATAACAGATGAATGCATGAAAAAAAAACAGCAATTTTCCATCTGTAGCCTGGAATTAAGCTTTCTACCACATGAGATGTGTTTTTTTTCTTTAGTGGTAAATAATGAAACGGAAGAACTAACCAAAGCCTACAAATAAACAAAGAGAGCTGTCAGGTCAGTGTGTTTGAGGAGCTTAACAAGAAGAAGAGGAGGTGAAAGGGTTATTGTCACCGTGAAGGTTATTCGCACAGGAAATCAGGAGGCATGAAGCGGCTTAATGGATCAATGTGTGGCTATTGCAAGAGAGTGTGAGAAAACGGGGGGATATGGATGGAGAAAGAGGTTAGATCGAGATGGAAAATCTGGCAGGAGTCTTTTCTTCTACTATAGTGTAAATAGCAGAGTAGCCAAGAAAGTACAAATACCAGAGAGAGCAGCGCTGTCACTCACACTGCACACAGTTGTGTTGCATTTAGGCCTTGGAGGAAAAAGCACCTAAAAACACATACTAACATCAATACCAAAGGAGCATGACAGCTTCTTATATCTGCTTGTGATTTGTCCTCTTCTTAGTTAACACGAATGCGTCTCATTATTCCCCCTTGTTGGAATGAGTCACCTCATACAAGGCCAATCAGAAACACAAGAGCTTCATCAGTGCGTCCAAACAGAGGGACAGAAACTCGAATCTTAAAGATACCGTAGATCAGGTGACTCGATTTAGACTGACCTAAAAATCGGTCGGACTCCTCGCCCTGTTGTTGTGGTGATCTGTGGCTGACCGGTGAGGAGTTCAGGCCAGGATCACCTTTCTCTCAGTTTCCGTCTCAGCATAACTAACTCCCTCCAGCTCTGTGTCAGCATTGCTCAGCCAAGCAACACAAAAACTTTAAACGGGGGGATACAGATCCAGTTTTCCAGCCATTACTGAGTTTCGAGTTGCTGTCACCGCTGCCCAGATCCAGATAGCCGTGACACCGGTTCACATTACAGCACGTGAAGAGCGAGCAGAGATTTTTTTTCCTTACTTGTCGGCTCGGTAAACTATACATGAGTGGGCTTTGTACCTTAAGTACACGGTATCTTGTATTTGCGGTCTTGTTCGGGGATCAGGTGTTTCTGCTTGGTTTCATATTTACAGTGCAGGATTACCTCTGCTCGCTGACCCCTCCTCAGCCTGCTCGTGAAAACTGAACATGCAGCATTTTTTGAGGATAATCTGGACTGAAATCCTGACTGCTTGCACAGTGATGAATAAAAAACTGCACACAATTCAGTGATGCATCGGACAGATCCTCTCATTACCGCTTTGTACTCTCTGCTAAAGTAGATCGATAGTGCTTTTGGAATGTCCGTATTTTCACACGTACATGAAGAGTGTGGGCCTGAGCAGAGCACGTGCTTATTGATTAATCAATAAAGGGCCGGAGGTGCGTAGCTGTTAGACTACAACTAATAACATCACTGGGACTTGGTAACAATGTTCTCTCAGTGTTAATGTGAGGGGGCTTTCAAAGGAAGCTCTTTGTTATGGGTGATTTATATCATGTTATGTGCAACAAATTGTGGGTTAGAGGTCATTTGTTTTCTTGGGGACATTTGCATCAATCAGTTACAACATTAAAACCACCTGCTTGATATTGTGTAAACCCCCCTCTGACCTGTTGGGTCATGGAATCAGGACCTCAGGGGGTGTCTTGTTGTGTCTGGCACTTTGATGTTGGCAGTGGGTTCTGTGGATTGCAGGGTGGGGCGTCCATGGATCATGCATGTTCCAGTGCATCAATCAGATTGAGGGGTTTAGATGGCGGTTCAGTGCTTTGGGCTCTTTGTCGTGTCGTTTCCGAACAGTTTTTGCAGCCACTGGGGGAGGCCACTAGTGCAGAATGTTCAGGTGGGTGGTAGGCGTCAAAGTAGCATCCACACGAATGCCAGGACACAGCGTTTCCCAGCAGAACATTGCATCGTAATGAGACGATCAATCATACTTCCTTCGCCTATCAGTGGTTTTAATGTTGTGGCTGATCTCCTTTCATCCTCTGTGCTCACATTTATCATTTGACAAATTCTCCTCTTAAAACCAACAGGATATAATTTTCACATTTTCTCATATTGGGCCTCATACCAGTAGATTGCACAGAAGTAAATAACAGCTGGCTGTTAGCTCAACTACTAAAGTGAAGCTCCGTCAGCAATTCTAGCTATTACATAAACTGTTATTCTTTTTATTGTACAATATGTAGAATCTGAAGACTGGCTTTGGCCACGTTACTCCTTTTAAGAATACGGAATCTCAGTGGAGCAGGGACAATAACTTCTCTTGGGGGCACTGAGACTCTGAGAGTGCAGGCGAATATTGGAGGATTTGAAATGTTAAATGAACATTTTCTCAGCCAGTTTTCAGGACTTTTTCTCTGTCCTGAGCAGCACTATGCTTCGTGACACTCTGGACCTTTTAAATCTTAAAAAAAAAGGAACCAAAACTAGAAAGTGAGATTTTTGATCTCATTTTCCATTTTCTTTCCGACCTAATGCACATTCATTCACACCTGCTTGTTCGTCTCTTACCTTTGATATCTTCGTGTCTGTCCCAGCTCAGCGGTTTTTATTAAGAACCGAGCTGCAGTGATACAATCAGTTATTGTGAGCTTTATTCTCTGACACCTTTCGCTTTACAGTCTCATGACTCCTTTCTAAACAAGGCTATCGTGCTCCTTTTGGTTTCTCCATCTATCTTTCTGTCTCTGTCTGCTTCTCATTCTCACACACACACACACACACACACACACACACACTTACACACATTCTAAATGACAGCGCTCTTGCAATGTTGCATAACTTTGGCTCACAAATAAGTCCGACTAATCTTCATTTATTTCAGCGACTGTGAGTCACATATTAATAAGTGAAAGCGAGCTGCACACAGGCAGCAGTTAGAAATGGTTTCACATGCTGGAGACAGAACTGGCTCAGTTACAGTCAGTCTGGTTAAAAGGGTTTTGCAGAAGTCCACATCACGAGCTGGATTTGGTAAATTGTGTCCCTGTTAAAATGTTCCACATGTCATTTCACAGGTTTTTCCCAGCGCATGCTGGGACGAGTTCCAGAAACGCTGGCTGGGAATAAGTGCGCTAAGACAATGAATAAATGATTGCGCTGTGATCTGAACAATATTTTCCACTTGCGTTTCTGTGTGTGATTTGCTGCTCACTTGCGTACATCATCAGATTCCAATTCCTGACATGACAGATTTGAACCTGTTACCTCTTTTTCTGTGTGTGTATCAGGTACAACAGCCAAACACGTGGTGTTCCTGGCAGGAAACACAGCGAAGCATGGCCTCCGCTGCAAAGCCTGCAAGATGAGCCTCCACCATAAATGCGAGAATGGAGTCGGGCAGCAGCGCTGCATGGGAAAACTGGTGAGCCGCACGACACAGAAGGCATGATTTAGACAGTAGATTCTTCACTTTGCTGTTAACAGTTTGGGCGACTCTCAGCCTCAGGAATATAATTTCTGATGTCATTCTGATAGCAACCAAAACAGAGAGAGTTGGCTGTCTGGCCGTTTCCCACCAGAATGTGCTTATTCAGAAATCACACTCTATGTGTGAGTGTGTTGGTACATCTGTGGCCACCATCCATCCTCGTCATCGTCCTCATCATCGATCTATCATCACTCTGTCTGTGTTAGATAATAGTAATGCAGCTCTCCATGAGCAAAAAATGCTGACCTCCTCCTCACTTCCCTCAAATTCTGCTGTGCTGCCATCAGCATAAACCATTAAATCAGGATACATGCGATTGGCCTCCAGCACCTTTATAACCACTATTAAAGACGCCACATATGGTAGTTTAATGATGTGTTTGACATTTAATGTCTCAGCCTTGATGCCTCTTTTTAAACATGAAAGTCTTTTATAGAGCTACAAGGAGTAGATTAATTATTACATTGTGAATAAATTAGTTGCAGCTTTTATATCAATGGAAGTAATAGATTGTGAAAGGTTTTAAGTATCAAAGATGGGAAAGTTGGCAATATTGATTGGTGATAATTACGCTGAATACATAATATTATGTCCCTGACATACTCTATTGATAGCAGTCTTTTCACCTCTCAGGGCCACCCAGTGGAGCCACTGGCACAATTTTTTTATCTCTCTCTCAAACTGTGTGTTCAGCAGAGTGCACAAATATGAATTCTTTTGAAGAAACTTTTGAAGAAACATTGCCTGAAAACATGTATGGTTCTTCCAATAAGGGCATCGCCAAAGGTTAATTTCAAAAACTGCCCTATTGAGTACACTGCACACAATTAACAAAAAAAATAAAATATTCTGGAAGCTGGGGTGCCAAAAAGACCTGTAAAATGACACACAATAATTTTTCACAGTTAAAATACATTTTGTAGCCTAATTTTTGCATGAGATTGTGTGAATTATTTGTCTTTTTACAGTTTAATGAAGGATATTTAGACGTAAAAACAGTTAAACTACCCATATAACAACATATATAATGATGAAAAACAGTATTTTGACAGAGTATCAATGCTTTTAGATATTTTACACATATGAAAACACAATCTTTTTACATTTTGTTGTGGAAACCTCTCATTTAAAAAACTAATCTATGTAAAATTAAAGAACTAATGTTTCTTTTTCTGTTAATTGTCTCTAATTTTGTTTTATATTAATGGTACGAAATATAAATGTAATAGTTTACTCTACTGAATAAAAAGGAAATATTTGTGAAGTTACAATAAATTTGAGAATGTGTCTTAACAGTATTTTTATGTCAAAAATTACAGTTTTCTTTAAAAACGTGGAAATTTCATGGTTATTCAGTTACAAATTTTACATTTTATATTACATTAGAAGTGTAAATTCACAGTCTATTTGAATAATTCTGTGATATTGCTGTGTGTTTTTTTTTGCTGTGTTTTTGTCTTTTTTTTTTTACAGTGTAGGAAAGTTAGTCTGCATTTTAATGTTATTATATTGCAGAGTAGAGGTAACTTCACTAAGACTAAGATCTTAGCCCTGGTTATTGTCATTTTCCAAACATTGTTTCCCTGAAAGACTGTGTTCCTTTTCTGACACACACTTTTTGTGGGTTTGTCCTTGTTATTGTGTGATAACAACTGAAACTGGGAGCTTGAGTGCGATAAACAATCTTTATCATCATCTATGGACTGCATCAAAATGACACCCTCTGGTTGGGGAGTGGGTCTGCCAGGGTGGTCTGGGTGTTTTTACTGGGGAGGGTTTGGCCACGATAGTAAAAACAACTGCCAAGAAGCATTTTCACTCATGTAGCGGTCCAGCAAACTGGCAGACAAGATTGGACTGGGACTCTTTAGTCATTAGCTCACATCCCACACTGAGGAGAGGCAGACTAGAGGTCACGTTATGTGTAATTTTCTACCTCTCCTACCTTGTTCTTTCTTTTTATTTGACTACACCTTCATTGAGGAAATTTAGCCGGCATTAGTAAAGGAAATCTGGAATAAGTCGAATTAAATAAAGCTAATAAACGTCACATAAAAATGATGCAGAACAGTACAGGCCGTCTTCCTCCTTCCCCCTTTGTGACGTCTTTCCACTAGATGCCTGAGGGATGAGGCCTGGAGATATGATCGGCTCTCAGGAGTGGAAAATGAGGTTGAGAGGTCAAGCATAAAAAGGGAAGTTTCCCCAGTGGAGTACAGCTCTAAATTCAACTAACTCTAAACTTGGACACTTCTGCAGCCATGCTTGTTTCTCTTGGCCTGAGAACCCTTCAGAAAGAAAGCAAGTTACCTCATCTTATGAGTCTTTATTGAACATTAAATAATTTTTGCAGTAAGTTTCTGTACCTCCTTGTACAGTGATAATGACTCCTTAATAAGTGGAGTTGCAAAATCAGTAACTTAACCCAATTACACCTGAATTTCTCCCTTCAGCTTCACCTACAGTCAGTCAATATTGCTTTTTTTTTTTACTTTATAGTAATCTGACTCATTAGGTTTTCAAAACATCCACAGCATTTTCCAGCTACAGTACGTCACTTGGTAGAAAAGTGGAGTTGATTTCGTGTTTGCTGATGCAGTTTTTGTTTACTTCCAGTCTTGACAACTTGAGTAAAACTGACGTTTCTGCGAGACTCGCCGATTTGGATCAAACCTGATTAATAATCAATATGTGACAGTTAATCTGTGAGTCACTGCTTGAACCCGAGTTAACACAACAACAACAACGGTGCATGTATCACATATTGCACAAGATCTGCCGCAAATTAAAAGTGGTTTGACTGATTCAGAACGTTACTCACGATAAATACAGTGATTCACTCATCAACTTTTGATGAGCGGCGCTCGTTTGCAGACATAAATAATGACGGGGTTCCTGCACAAAACCCACTCCTTCAGGTCACTTATTCACAGCTTCATCCAGATGTTTTCTCCAGCTTTTTGGGTTTTTCTGTAACAGCCAGAAGACTCAGTGCTTTTGTCAAAATGTGTTTAGCTTCTCAAAGAGACAAGATCAGCGAAAGCATTTGCATTGTGCACAATAATAGGAAGTCTTCCCAGCTTTAGACGAGTTTCTACTTGTCGGTGAAATTATCTCATAGATCATGACCTGTTAAAATTGGTAACAGAAAGACACAGATTTATCAAGATGGATTTCTGCTTGAGGTGAAGCACACGTTAATTATGTACAATAGTAATCAAGTTACTGATTTCCCTGGTAAGCAAACAAATTGGTGCCCACAGCCATGACAAATGAATAGGAATGTATAAATTAATGGATGTCATTAGGGGGGCTTTGAATCTTCGGAAACAGAACAAATTTTCTTGTTAAAGGGGAAAAAAAGAGAGCACACAACTTAATCTATATTTTCATGGATGTTTTTCTTTGTTTCTTGCCCTTCCTTAACATTGCTGCATGCTGAGGAGGGGCGTCTGTCTGAACATCTCTGTTCTTGTACAACCAAACCGCACTCTTATTTACGTTTTTAAAGAAGCTTGTTTTCTGCTTCTAAAAGGTATGATGTTGTAGGAAACTCTTCCAGTTTGAAAAAGCCACAAACTCAGTCAGGAGCTTGCAAGGGAGGTTAAGGTTTAAGTCTTTAAAAGGTCTTTCACCCAGGAAACTAGGATTAATAGACCTCAGTTTCCTTTTCTCTTGCTGTTTGGTTAGGTTTTGGCACCAAAATTACTTGGTTAGGCTGATGAAAATGTCATGCTTTGTGGTTAAAACTGACCTAGTCACAATTTTTACTACATGGTAGAGGCCAGAACCAAACAAAACAAAACTGTTTGGTTTGGTTCTGGAAAATACCATGTTTTAGTTTAAAATCTGACCCTTTTACAATATCTTTGAAGCTTCTCCTACATTTTCTGGGCAGGGTGACAAGTCTCGCCCCATCTAATATGTTTTTTGGATGAAAACCTATAAAATAAATGGCAAAGACATCTTGATTAGAAATTGTCTTGTGGTAGTTTACAAACAAACGTTAAGCCTCATACTGTAATTGAAAACACAGTTTAGTATAGGAACATCATTTTTTAGAGACAGAGCTGGCCTGAATCATCCTCAATGAATAGATTTTAAAACTACAATATTATATTTGTCATAAAAGACACATGCAATAAACACATGCAATAGCCATCTATTGCCTCTGTACCATAAATGTCCCAAAAACCAAACTCACTGTAAACACTGCAGTCACACAGCAGCAGTAAGTGGTGCCTTTTCTTCGTAGCCACATGAACCAGATGGGCTCCGACAAGTTGCTCTTTTAACCTTTTCCTGAATGAGTTCGTACATCCGACGTCTCACATGTTGAGATGAGCCTGAAGAGCTCAAGGGTTGCTTGTTTTAGCCGTTTCCTCAAGAGAAGTGTCAAATGAAGAGTTAATCAGGTGATGCAGATTGAATACATGAAATGTAAACAAACTGAAAGAAGGCAGCCCCGTGAGCAAGAAGTACAGTAGGTGACCTTTCTGTAATTGAATGCAGTATCGTATAAGCAAATGGCTCAACAGTGTGTGGATGTTTAGAGAAAATTACCAAAAAAACTGTAAACATACGCATTAATCATTAATGAATGTGCTGCAGATGACATCATGTCTCCAGGGACTGAGGATAATTTCAATCTTCTGTGTTTCTTTGCACTCGAGAAGGACTCAGAACTGATGGGGAAGTATTGATTTGGTTGGGACGGAGGCAGGTAATAGATATATAAATGATGAATGTCTGAGTGCCATGGGAGGCTGGAGGAGGACACGACAGGCAGATGAATTAGGACAGAAACTTTAAGACTATAAGTTTTTCTAACAGGCAATCAGAATCACTTTTTCTGCTCCTTCATGTTGGGATTTCAGCTGCATATGCAATAAATCAGTTCGTCATTTATGAAAGTTATGCTCAATTTAAAAACTGTAATCACTTTTTTTATGTAGTAATATGTGCTGAAAGTAAAATTGAGTGGAACTAATGTTGTGGCTGCGCCTCAGAGTAGCAGCGTATCGAGTGTGAACCGAGTCTGACATCATTTTGTAAACAGAAACAGCCCTTTCAGAGTCTGCTTTGCCCTTGATCCATCTCTCTTATGCTGTAACTTCTATATGTCAGTCTCAGCATTTATTCCATGTCCTCATCTTTTTGGGGAGCTGCTATGTTGTGTGGTGGATGTTTGTCAGCTTTTTTCTCTCTTCTGTCCTGAACTGAGCCATTTTCTTGCTTTGAGGTTGCAAAATGCACTTCACCTAATGGTAAACACAATACTGTTTGTAGAAAAAGATAAAATTACCTTTATGAAATACACTGATCAGCCACAACATTATGACCACTGACAGGTGAAGTGAATAACATTGATCATATTGGTACTATGTGGTGTTCTGCTGGAAAACCTTGGATTTTGCCATCCATGTTGATGAGACTTAGACACCCAAATAAACATGGTCCCAGAACAAGCACACTCCCTCATTCAAATGGAAATCCCAAATGTCACTGGCCTACCCCCACAGGAAAATGCACCCCACCACATGGCAAAAACATCAAACAATCAGGAACATCTTGAGGAACATGACAATGGCCCAAGATGTTGATTTGACCTCCAAACTTCCTAGACCCCATTCTGATCAAGCATCAACAGGATGCAGTGGAACACATTTGATTGACAGAGGCCCCACTGCACAAGCCAGAGTACCCAAAGGATCCACTGCCAACGCCCTGGTGCCAGACCCCATAGGACACCCTAGAGGTCCTCTTGTCCATGCCCAATGGTTCAGAGCATTTTTGACCACATAAGGGGGACCAACACAATATTAGGCAGGTGGTCATAATGTTCCTGATCGGTGTATAAAATATTGCCCCTTTTAAAAGCTATTGTTTTATTTTGTAAT
>OMNN01083112.1:0-16026 GCA_900302755.1 Chromis chromis | reverse complement strand
GCCTGTTTCTTTTGTTTTGAGGACTCGTGTTCTTATTGAGGACTTGTTTCCACTGTATTATAAACTCTATTTATTATTCAGACAAGCAGCCACAGAAACCTAAGCTATCAGGTGATGATACTGGTAATGGCACATCATTAAGAAAACGACAAAAATAGTAATGTTCAAGCAATAAAACATAAAAAATAACACAATAAATCATTATAATCTTAATAATCTAACCTTTATTGGGGAAATTACTTCTCTGCATTGACACATCCTATTCAAAGTTAACCTTAACTATACATACTAGGAGCAGTGGGCTGGCATGGTGCAGCGCCCGGGGAGCAGTCAGGGGTTAAGGGCCTTGCTCAAGGGCCCAACAGTGGCTGCAGTGGGGGTTCGATCCTCTGACCTTCTGATCAGTAGCCCAGGGGCTTAACCTGTTGTGCCACCACTGCCTCACTATTGCTTTAATATTAATGTAGGAAAAAAGTTTATGAAGAGCTATGAAACAGTTAAAGTTTTTACTACAGGTAAGAGATTTTCCCTTATTGTATTGTTAATGTTGCATCTAAATTCAGATTATGATAGCCCATAATTTAAATGTCTTTATACTGGAGGACAGGGATGCCCAGGAAAAATATGGAATACAGTAGCTTAAGGTAAATAAATTAGAGGTCAACTAGTTTACGGCATGGACGATTAATGGATCCAATATCCAGTGTTTCTCAGATTACCACTATTGTTCCTTTATGTTTTTTAACCAACTCCTGATAGAAATAATTCATTCAAAAATGCACTACTGTGGCTCTGATGCAGCCCTGTCTGATTGATTACACGTCACAAGTAATAGCATGAAGGTTACTGAAGGAAGAATGTTCTCTTTTGATTAAACATATGTAAAATATAGATAAACATAGGAAAGAAGTGTTGTGTTAGGAAATTAATTTTACTGCCAATGTATGTCGGTTCCAAATAATGTCTTTTATTCTCCTTGATTATTAGTAATCGGTATCAGCTCTGACAAAAACATGTCAAGTGAACCTAAAAAGAAGTGGTCAAATCTCCAGCGTTAGTCACTTTTGGAACAATTGCAAACTTGACTGAATCAACTGGAAAACAAAAATCAGCTTTAACATTGACCATTCCACTTAAGTATAATTAACAGTGTTATGCAACATGGAGTGTAAAATCCATTGAAATAAACACATTTGAATATGACAATTTGATGAAGTAATCCTTGAACTCATCTGTCAGGCATGTTGGCGTACATGACAGGAAAAAGGTTACTGCTGCATAAGGAGTGTAGTTTGTGGTCACTAACACTGGATCAGTTGTCATGTCAGTTTAGTCTTATTATATATTACGCAACAATGTGACTCCTGATTTCTCTAATGCAGAGCAGTGCCTAATAATAATGGCTGCAACATTCAAGCTAAGTGTTAACATCCTATCTGTATCCCGATGACTTATTGAAATGAGAGAAAACCCATGTTGAACATCTGACCCGCAAAACCCACTGGCAGGTTTGAAAGGCATCGTATCTTTAATAATCCGCCTAAATTATACCATTTATCAGAGCCAGAGACCTTGAACACAGAAAGAATTGCTGGACTTGCAACTTTCCAATGGCCCTTGAACTAATCATGTATGACTTTTGGTTTTGTCTGGAAAATTAACCAAATATAAGCTTAAAATTGTGCTATTTAATCAAAATCCCTTACTGCTGTTTGTCTTGTAAAGAATTGCCAAAAAATAAACCATGTTCACCGGGCCCTGTAAAAATACACAAAAATAGTGACTCAGCTGAGACCAGCAGTCACATGGCAGAAATTCAGGGACTTTTCGGCTGAATTGGGCTGAAAGTCAGGCGGATCGTCAGGCTACACAGAGAAGACAGGACACAAGTATGGTAAAATGTAAGTCTGTAGTATGTAGAGCCAGCATTTATCTGTTCCAGTATTAGTAGCCCCTCTGGACAGTTGAAAAATGTTGTACATGTTGTTTTCTGCTTTTTCCAGAGTTTGTATAATAAAATAAAAATCAGCTGCACAGAGAGAACATTCATAGTCGATAGATGTTACAATTGGGACAGACAGTGGTGTTTTTGAATAGATGGGAACCCCCGCCGTTGGTCAAAGGCTTGTTCCCAGCAGACATAAAACCTCTGAGCTGACTGTACTTTCACTCACTGTTGTTTGTATCAATCGCGCATCATTTCCAAAATCAATTTTCATTGAAATGAATATGTCATGAAATATTTTAAATCAAGATATTGTTTGTTTTCACATCTGGTTGTAGTGCTCTGGTGTACAGATTTTACACCCAGCTCAGTTGCAAGTAGAGACCACCTTAATCTGCCTCTGTGGTCTGGATCCAGGCCAGAGATGGGGCAGGCAGCCTGCTGGCGATTATCACCGAATCAGACCGAGCTCCTGCCTTTGTTTCCCCGTTCAGCCGAGGGGTCTCAGCCAGTATCTGCTCACCGGCCAACCACTGCACCCTAATATCTTTGGCTGGCTGTCACATGCACACACACACACACTGGAAACGATCGAACTAGAAAGAAAATGGCACAGGAAGAAAGTGGCCAGAGGTTTGGGCCCCACATTCTTATTATTGCAGCTCACGTCTGTAGTTACAGTGTTAACACTGAGCTCCGTGGACCAAAGCAGCAGAACCTTGTGTCGTGGGGGAGAGTCGGGGTTCATATGTGCCTTTTTGGCCAATGTGTTTGTGTGTCGTAACACTGTCATGTGTCATGCTACAGCAGTGTTTCGGTGGTTATATCAGTGGAAAATTACTCATGCTAAGTTTTTCAGTGATGGATCCAGCTCCTCTGTCTCTCTTTAAGAGTTGTTTTTGAAAGTATGGCGTAATGAGAGACGCAAGGAGAAACCCTTGACCAGCACTTCGATCCACAGCATTTGGGCAATTTATCTAGATTAGATGTGTACATCACTAAATTTTTTTATTTATTAATGAAGGCTGTTTGTGGTTTACCAGACATTTTCAAGGTAAAGTAATCTTCCCTTCTTGTCTCCTTCAATCCCCCCCTCTTGTGTCTGTCTGCTACTGACCGCTTTTCCATTCTTCCTCCTGGCAGAAGCTCGTGTTCACATTCCACAGCTAGGCACTGGAGATTTCTCAAATTCTTCGCCGTGTCATTCAGTGGAGAAATGTGGCCTTTAAATTTGGCAAATCTGCATTTAGGCACTTTGAAAACTCATATACGCTCAGTTCGGAAGACACATTGTGAATATTAGCCGTGGTTATTCTGCGGCCAATGATTACCACAGTTCTGCACGCTGTGTCACTCACTACAGGCTGTCTGGTATACACTATACTTTAACAAACACATGAGATTAATTACCACAGCGTGTTTACAGTAGATGCAAAAAATCCAAACGGGGCAGGGAAATCACACATTTCCTGTTCCATTTCTCTCATGCGGTTATTGTTGTCTAAATTTGGTTTTGGTACCAGATAATAATGAGGATGGGGTTTTTGTTATGAAACAGCCCTTCTAAAAGCAAACGGCACTAATAAATTGGACACGCTGTTCCTCGTTTGGGCCAGGACATTGGTTTTCCACTGGAGAGGATGGTTTAGTTAAGGAGCCTTGGCCAGAGGTGCGGACAGATTGAGATCATCGGGGTCAGCACCGGCGGCCGATAACAGGATCGCGCGGAAAACGTCTGAAGTCACAAGGACGGAGAGACATCCAAGAGTTTCACTACGATACAACACACACCACCAGATAGTCTGCTGCTCAGGGATTTTCCAGGTTCTTTTAAAAGTCAGTTGTAAATTATCAAGTCCGTTACATAAACTGAAACCAAACCAAAAAAGTAATTTTAAATTTTCATCACTCTTACAACAAAGGCTTTTCTTTTCCAGTCAGCTGTGTTGAATATAACTGCAATATTGTTTGTTTTAGCCTTTCAAACACACTTGTTAAGTATGACTAATTATTTAAACTTTTAATTCTTTTTCTTTGACTCTTCCTTTATTTCTGAACTTTCTTTGGCTGTGTTCACTTTTGAAGTCCTTACAGCTTTTTTGACTGCACGTCACAGAGTTCAGGTTGGCCAGCACTCTAAGAATTTCCTGAAGTTAAAGTTTACTTCCAAGTCAGACTGAAATATAAATTCTCTTTACGACAGCAATCTATTTTCTTTCTCTTTTTTGGGGGGGAGGATAACATTTTGGGGCGTTTTTGCAGTTTAGTTCTGTTCAATTCTGTTTTTTCCATATAGTACCAGTTCACAGCATAATTCATCTAAAGACACTTCACATAGTAAAGATAAGACCATATTATGTTATAGAGAGGAATCCAACAGATCCAAACAATTCCTTTTGGCAGTAGTATGAAGGAAAAAGATCTCCTTTCAGTGCTTCCTGTCTCCATTTATTTAAATTTATACCAAGCACAATAAACAAAAAAAATCATTATTTGGTGTGGGAACCCTTTACCTTTACAGGTCCAGGTCTCCTTGGAACATTTCCACGCAGCTTGTCAAGGCTCTGAGGTCGTTTAAGTGTTTTCTGTCACTTCATGTAATCCCAGACTGACTCAGTGATGTTGAGCTCAGGGCTCTGTCGAGGCCAGAGCATCTGTTGCAGTTGTTCTCCTTGTTTTTGTTGCTGAAGATAATTCTTTATGACTCTGTCTGTATGTTTTGGGCTCATTGGCACGCTGCAGAATAAATTTAGGACACATCAGAGACGTCTGCATAATGTAAGCATCTAAAGGATCTGCAAATGTATTCGAAAAGAATTTTGACTTTCAGTTCTACTTATAAGTGTACTCTTTTCTTTGTCTGCCTGGTGTTCTGACATGCTACACATACTAACATACTGGTCTGGTGCTCCTTGAGAAACATGACTGTCTCAAGGAAAGATCAACCAGACTTTGTTTGAAACAACTGTTATGGATTGAGGGTAGATTGTCTCATAGTCTCAGATCTGGCTTTATTTAAACTGCAAATATCGTTCCTCCTTAACAGTCTGACCCAAACTATTCACTGATACACATGCTACAAATTTTAGGAAAACAGTACAGGTCTTCAGCCACCTATTTTAGTGTCATGCACAATAACAGCTGGAATAAAACATCTAAATTCTTCCAAAAAATCTCTTGTTGACTGGTGTGTGACTATTACATTGACATTACAAAACGGGTTAGTCACTGTTTATAAAGACATGATATTTTCCAGCAGTTTTTTTTAAACCTTCTTTAGTAAAGATGGGAGCCAGATGCAGTGACCCTCTGTGATGTTCTTGTGCTCCTGCAGGAATGTCACTGACACATGAAGCCAGCCTTCTGCTTTCTGTTGATAGATGCCTCCTAATGTAGTGTATGTCAGGGGGACTTTTAAGGCTGCTTTAATGAAATTGGGGTGTTGTTTTCTGCTGCTGCTATTAACACCAAGCACCACTAATTGCATAGTATGTATTTTTGATTCATCATTATTGTGTTTATATCTGTAAAACCTCAATACAATGAAATGAAGCACTTTTTTTCAGTGTACAGTACTACATCATGATACACTTTACAATCTGCAGCCGCTGGCCTCCCCACCTGCTGTCCTGCCATCCCCACCCCAACCTCTCCTGCTATCCCATCCCCCCCCATCCCTACTCCCAACCCAACCGGTTGAGGCAGATGGCCGCCTTCCCTGAGCCTGGTTCTGTCAGAGTTTTTTTTCCCCCTCCCTATCCCAGGGTTTTTTTTTGGTTCCTTCCCACCGTCGCTGACTGCTTGCTCATAGGGAATCCAAAAGCAACTTTGGATTGTTGAGTTTTCTGTTTCCTGTTCTTCCTTACTATGTTAAGTGCTATGAGATGACATATGTTGTAAATATGCGCTATACAAATAAAATTGAATTGAATTGGATTTTTTTTGTACATGAATTTAACTAAGTTTTTGCATTCTATACAGCCATTGGGAGGAAAACTTGAAAAGTTACATTAATGGGTTTATGTTTTAATCTAACACAAGCAATACAAATAAACACACTATGCTTTTAGTTTTTTTTTTAAATCCAGGCTTGTTTAATCAACAAACGGGTTGTGTCAGTTTTGTTTTTTTGTTTTTTTTTAATAAATATGTTTTTTTGCAACATTCATTTAGATAAAACATAAACAAATAAAAGGAAATAATTAGAAAGAAAAGCAGAGATAAAGATACTAGAAAAGAAAGAGAGGACAGTTGTGTCAGTTTGAATTCGGTGTATTAAACTGGTGTTGCATGACCGCAAAGTCAAGGTTGCTTATTTTGTCCAGTGGGCTGTTTGTTGGAGAAAGTTGGCAAAGCTGGAATTTTAGAATATTTGTGGTCTTGGCTTGAAAATTTTGACTGCAACAATTCATAGTTTCAGTCAGTAGTTAAATAATTTCCTTCAAGATAATCAAAGTTTGATCTTATCTTACCTTAGCTTCTAATAGGGAAAAATGAACACTGTCAACCCAACATTATGAGCTGTGCAATTGTAGTTTTTATTATCAGGCTATGAGTTGGGATGAAGCTGTACCGTATTTTCCTTTAATTCTGTCCACTGCTTTTAGTGTTTCTGTCGATCATAATGACAGACAAGTTGCATGGCCTTACCAGAAAGTTCACTGTAGACTACACAGTGCTTGATTTTATGTGTTTAACATGGTTTTCATTCGAAGTCAAAAATCCCTTTAAATGCTATATAATTTCACTTTCTACGGGTTATCCTGCTGAGAAATAAAATCCTCCTTACAAGACACAGTCGGGATGTTACATGGACAGAAACCACCCCTTTGTTATGTTATACATGACTTTATAGAGCCTTTAAAAATTGTTGATTGATTTTTACTACCTGCTGTCTGCTCATGCATGCTGCAGACTGAGGGATCCTCACAAAGAGCTGTCAGCAAGTCGGAGTCACGTGCACGTTGTATACGCACTGACAGCGGTACAGTGTGGTTGCAGGGCAGAAAGGTAGAGCGTGTCTGTCTGTGTGTGTGTGCATCAGGGAGTAATTGAGTTGAATTGGTTTTAATGGGACTTTATGGGATGTTTGGAGTTATTTCTGTCTGAGGTTTCCTCTGGCGTCCTGGCTCCTCTGGAGGATGGCTTGGCCCTCCGCCCAGCGTCGAGGCTGTTCTACACTTTCTCCTCTGCTCTTTCATTCTTGTGCTCTCTCACCCTCTCTCTCTCTCTCTTTCTGGTTCTCACTTTCCCCTCTCTCCGTGTTGTGAGAGAGCGAGCTAGTGATTGTATGGCACCGAAAGAGCGAGCGAGTGTTTGTGTTTCCTCCCAGCGCTGTGATTTAACGGGGGCCTCCGGTTCGCCGAGCACTCACCCCTCTCCGCTAATCGCAGAGCGCCACTTTAAAGGCCCCAGCAAGTAGTCAGGCCTCGTTCCGACTCTCATTTGTCACGGAGATCACATGGTGGCGCATGAGTTAGGACCCTGTGGTGGCCGCACAATTACAGGGTCGGCGGAAGGGAGCAAAGCCAGCGGATCCAGCGGCAAGGACGACTCCTCGGTGGCGGCACAGAACTAAACTTTCTGTTCCTGTCGCGTTTTGATGGACGGCCTGAGAGAAGAGGAGGCACATTATATGGGAAGACGGGAAGCCACTTACAGTCGTGTGTGTGTGTGTGTGTGTGCAGGCATACAGTACAAGCACAGCAGATTTTGTTTTTGTCATCGGCACTATTTTTAAAATATTCCCAACCAATTTGGTGGTGTAAAAATACAGATCCAACGAATAAGTGTTGGCAAGTTTTGCTGGAACGATTCTCGTATGTGTGTTGAAAACTTTGAAAGCACATTATGTGATTCTGCACCAGTCAAACCGCATCCTAGTTTAGCTTCAAGTATGGACTGTTTTTATTCACTTCTGTCTGTACACTGTCCCTTTTAGAATGAGTCATTGCTCTAAGATAACTACATACAGTATACATATACCGCTGCCTCTTTGGTTATTTTTTTCCTGTATGCATATCCGAAATGCAAATCAATCAATCCTGAATAAGCAGTATGTGAAAAGCAGTGTATGTCTGCATGTGACCTTGCACGCGATTTATCCACATGCATATGCGGCTATGTGGTGTGCGTGTTCACATGCCTTTGTGGGGCCCCTCCATCATCCTGTGTGTGTGTGAGTGAGTTTATATGCCATGGGAGAGTGACAGAACTGACCTTACTCTCTGAGGCCATGCCAGGTCATTGGCCGCCAGCCTCCGAGTGGTGAGGCCGCTGAGCGAACAGGCTTCATGAATACGGAGCGGGACAAATGGATGGGTTTAAAAGGATGGATGGTGGGAGGAGCCAAGAGAAAAATGGGTGACGAAGATGAGACGGACCGCAGGAGGAACAGCGGAGTCAGGAAGGATGCAGGAAGAGACGGATCCAAGTAGTGAGGATAGGGAAAGTGCTGAGGACGAGCTCCATGCTGCTCATTAGGTTTGGGTGTGTATGGGAATGGCAGTAAACATGACATTTCCCGTGCAGCCAGCGGAACGACTCCGGCATCAAATAACAGCCCTGCAGCACAATGAGTAGTAAAGCTGTAGCCACCAGAACTGTTGCCCAGCCCAACTACCACCAGCCGCCACCAACCAGGAGCCCTCGACTTGACTCGGAGCCAGAGTCAGTGCAGGGAGCAGGATGTATCCAACTCCCATCTTGCAGGAGTGAAACTCTAGCTTGATACAAACATCAAATATTCCACCAACTAGGAAAAGGGTCACCAATTACTGTATTTCCTCACTAAATGGAATCTGTAACCCAATTACCAAATACATTTTTTTAGCATAAGGTCAGGTGCCAAACCAAGTTGATCTACCCAGTTGTATGTTGGCAAATGTCCACCGCTGAAATGAAACTGGTGTCACTGAGGTGATACCACAGTGTCCTACATGACACTTAAATCAAGCATGGCTCCGGGTGTGTATCCTTGTTTTGTCATGTAATTGTTGTCTGGTAAAATTCTTATAGTAAATGACAAGTTTACTAATTTATAGCCTGACTTTTTTAGAGATTGTTGGTTTTTCTCAGAAACTAGACAATGTTAGGAAAGATTCAAAATTGATGCTTGACTCAATCCAAGAATATTGTGCAATGGAGCAGATGAAAATGTGAAAAAAGTGGGGAAAAAAATAGGACTTTTGCATCATTGCAACAACTGAAGTGTTTCCTATTTGTTGGATTTCCACAAAACTCTTTCTTTTTCGCTCTCTTTGCTGATCAGTTTCTCAATTCCAGTATTTACATTTATTTTCATTTGTCATCTCTCATTACCCCAAACCTGTTGTTTCACATTTCAAAATTCCCTTTGACTTTGATTAATCTTTAGAAAGTGCTCAGCGTCACCAGCAAAGCAAGATCTGTTCCAAACCAAACCCGCATGACCCCATCCTTGACTCACCTTATGTGTTTGCCTTCCCTGGTGTCTCTTTCCAGATTTTCTACCATTTTTCTCTGACCTTAGTATTGGGTCCACTCTCTAAATGCTGTTTGATTCCCAGGACATGAGCCACTTGGTAATAAACTCATCAGGCACGTGTCCATATGTAACCATAACAAAGAGGTCCCCCTGCCAGCATGTCTTCCTGAGGTTATATTGAAAGATTCATGACGTTGTTTAACCGTCCTTTCCTCACCGAAGGCATATAATTTCTCCCCTTGGATGCATCTAACTGATCATCTTCTTACAGTGTCCAATGTACTTCCTCTGGCTCCACCGC
This sequence comes from Chromis chromis, assembly GCA_900302755.1. Lineage (NCBI taxonomy): Eukaryota > Metazoa > Chordata > Actinopteri > Pomacentridae > Chromis > Chromis chromis. Next base: position 6,315 of record OMNN01083112.1, on the reverse strand, counting down.
CGTCTTAAATGTAGCAGCTTTGCCCCCGTCGCGAGTCCCAGTTTTACCGACATGAAAGGTGGCTGTCATGGGCAAAATAAGAGGACTGGATGACTTTAGAGAAAAGGGTCAAACCGCATGATGAGAGTGGATGGTTCTGTCCTCCTGAAAACCCTTCCAGCAACCGGAAGCAACTGGGTTAAAGGCTACAGCCACAATTGCTATGTTGAAGTTGGAGTGCTGTCACAGTGTCCTGTCAGAGATGTAAAAACGACAGAGTCTGTGTGCGTCTTTTTAATGTCTCTTGAAATTGTGTGTAATTGAACCTCAGGCGGTGAGGTGAGTTGAATGAGTTGGACAGCCGAGGTGCAAGGCTGGCCATGGATAGGTTTGGAATGTGACAACAGAAGCTTTTACATTTTCCCTTCTGTGAGGACGGCAAGTATGGCACATTGAAGCAGGCAAAGAAATGAGAATCCAAAAAGATCTTTGCAGAGGATGTAAAATTGCTTGTTTTTTTTTTTGTCTTTCACATGAATTTTATGCTGTTCAGTGGAAGGCAGTGCTGGTCTGTGGGTCAGCGGGTTGATTCTCCGTGTTTGTCTGGATTTAAACCTGTATCTAATGAATTATTATGACATTTTGCGCAGACTTCAAATATTCAGAAATATAACAAGGTGGAGGTGTTATTGAAGCACAGCCACATCAAAAAGAGGAATCTGCACTATGAAAAACACCTACACCATCTGTATCCAGATATAACAGACATGTGGAGCAAGTTCAGCATAGGCGGTTCTTATATTCAAGTGTGGAGAAATACATTTTTTAACAATATACCCAGTGTTGATTGGGCAGTGTTTAATACATTCAGCTGCAGTATGGCAAGAAAATGTCATTGTTTTAATGTAGCAGTGCAGATTTAGTGTTTTTTTCTTGTGTGGCTGAAATGGAGTGACTTCAACTCATCGTATAAACTGCATTACCTGCTGTACCAGAGCACCCGCTGCCACTTTGCTGTCCCAGACATTACCGCATTTTACCATTTTTCAAATATATTGTCATATTACGCACTGGCATGCAAGACTACTTTTAGAGTAGCCTGAACTAAGTTAGCTCACTGCCAGTTAGTGGACGCTTTGCCAGTAACTGTCACTTGTGTTTAAGCCGCATGGATTTGGTACAAGTCTATTAAATAGGTCACGAGTTTCCCCCCTAGCCCCCAGTGTCTGAAATTCTATCCCACGATATTGTAAAAACAGTGGCAGGCTCCTTTTGTGTGAAAAGCATCTGAAGAATGCACTCCTGATGCAGCGAGTACTAGGATGGGTAGTCCCCTCAGGGAGATGACCGACAGGGAGATCAGGGCGATGCTGGTGTCACAGTGTAATTTGAAAGTTATGTCCACATAGTCTTTGTGTATGTGTTTGCGTACGCCGAGGAATGGGGTTAGCATCAGGGCGGGGTAGAAGATCGGGGAAGCAGCTCTGTTTATTCACCAGACCTGTATGAGTCATCACAAACCTAACAGCAACATGTCATATGGAGACATCGCCCAACTCTCAGCCCCTCGCTTGATTCCTCCTCACTGTGCAGATTGCCAGCAGTTGTTATTGTCTTCCAGTGTTGTTATTAACCTCCACATTCCTGAAGATAGTGTCATATAATCTGTAATAGTTGTGCACTGAACTCATTTACCTCACCTAGTTAAGGATTCCTGAATATGCAGCCTCAGTAAATTGACCTCAGCATTGAATGTGACTTTCCTACGCTAATCTTTGCATTCTTCTCTATAGATCACCTTACAGTACAATGTTTCCAGTGTGTCCCTAAAGCACGTTTTCATTAGTGACATAGTGCTGACTCATTTAGCGCTTAGTGCTAGCGAATGATAGTGGCACAGTTTGCCACAGATATTTAGTGCTTCACAGCCAAACCCTGGACCTCAGCAATGTAAACACTTGCCTGTTTAGCATTAGCATGAAGCCCCAGAATGCCCGTCTGTGTGTGTGCCATATGCACATGTGATGCCTATTTTCAGCAGGTTATGGCAGTTTGGTTTGGTTTGTGGCTTTGAGGGGTGGAGAGGTATGTAATGGTCACCCAGCTGTGCTTAAATGAAGAGTGCATTGTGCAGTGGAAAATGCATGCACGTTCTTAAACATGGACCGGAGATTTCACTAACAGACAAGGCTCTACGCATTTCTTTTAAATCTTAAATCTCAAAGTAATGCAGGCAGCAAATCTTACTATTGGTAAAGAGTGTCAGAGGTGTTTGCCTAATTTATCAACACGACTACAAGTGGAGAGAGGAGAGAAAAGGTTTGCTGAAGTTGCAGAGAACAGACATAGCTTTGGTCTGGACCGATGGCAAACGGATGAGATTATAGTATAGTATTGGTTTTATGCTGTGGTAGATAACGGGTGGAGCAGAGGCATCCTTCTGCAGTAATGTCGGGTTACAGAAAACCCAAATGCAAATGCCTGGGAGGCTTAGACCTCTAATGTCCATGATTGTCCCTTTGGCCCTGTGTACCAGCCTAAATCAGCCCTCATACTGTTGTGTCATATCCATTTTATGCATGCACTCACACACACACACACACACTGCAACACAGCCAGACACACATGCACCCTGAGGAAAGTAAGCAGATATAGCATACCACAGCAGGCACTATGTGAACCACTCTTACTTGGTAACACCCGTCTCCTGGCCCGCATTCAGTTTCAAGAGTGGCACCTCCAGTAGTTAGGCTCTCACCTCTGCACAGTATCTCAAACATTCATAATACACACAAACACACACAGCCCTTTTTGTGTAAGTATAAAATGTATGCTGCAACCTTCTGGGATTAGAAGAATATACAATCTTTGTTGCTTTTTCCATCAGCCAGTAACTGTTAAATGTAATTATCACAGTCCCTGAGTGAGATGAACTTCCATATAGCTGCCAAGAATAGAATGAGATAATGTAAGTGTTGTATATTTAGATCAAATTCATCGCCTTAAGTCATTATTCCACTCATCTGACTGTTGTCTGGTTGTGATTATTATATAATTTATTCAAGTTTAAAGATCTATTGTTCATGTATTTCTCTCTTTGTTTTTCAGTCGGTGGTGAAAACCGGACGTTTGCTCGTCAGTCATGAGGCACCAATAACAGGAGGCTTTGCTGCTGAGATCAGCTCTACAGTGCAGGTGAGTGTGTGTCATCCGTGTGTGTATCCATGTGTATGTCCATGTTGATATACTGTGATGAAATTCAGTTGGGATCTTCTGCTCCCAGACGTAGGAGCTCGTTACCGAAGACACTGATCTTGGTCATTTGCAATGGAAATAAATTCACACTATGTAATAAAGCTCACACAGCATCTTTCTAAATGCCCCTGACCAGTGGTTGTCAAACTGTGAGGGATGCCTCCCATAGGTCATCATGTGTCAACTGTGTTTGTGTAATTACTCTCATTGCCAGACGGAGCTGACAAAAGTTCTGCAATGTATGTTTAATATTTTGTCCCCATGCACAGCATAGATACATTAAAAGATCTATAAATCAATAAAACATAAATATATTTATATGTTATGTTAGATTTCAAAAATGGAACCCTGTTTTATTAGACATGATGTAAATACTATTAGAATAAGCATAACTCATTAAGACCTCAGATCTTGCCTAATGATCATCCCATTTGGGAAATTTCTCCAGTATCAGATATAATTCCATTTTAATGACTTTTGATGCTGCACATTTCTCAAAAAGCCCAAAGCAAACCCACAGACATATTTTTCCCACCATAGCACTATGGCAACTGCAGTTCCAAGGCTTAGAACATCATCATACCAAACAGAAGAGAGGTACAAGCAGTACAAACAGGAACCAGTACTCTATGCTTTATTGTTTGTTTAACATCCCTAAGGGTCTCTGTTCATCAACTGATATTTGTCCTGGGTTGAGGACCTGTGGGTGTACCAGCAGAAACATCAAACCCTTTTAAACTGCACAGAACAAGTTTTCAATAGACACTTTCCTAGAACATGAAAAATTCCACTGACATGCAAACTGATAGTATTCTGAAGCCCAGCTTATTCTCTGAAGTAGTAGTGATTTTGCTAAAAGCCTCTGACATAAGAGAGTTATCTATAGAGCTGCACAGAAGTTGTTTTGTAAGTTTATGCTACTCATGTAAGATTATGAAAACAGTGGATCTAACTTACCCATATAAGGTTTATAAAATATTGCGTACTGCTGGCAACACTAAAGGCCTGGACAGTGTAACCAGGACATGTCGGAGACAGCTGATGACGAACTCTGAGCTAAGTGCGATGCATGACTAAATGTAAAGTCCTCCCCTTCCCTCATTCTAATTGCATCTACTTACGTGTGGTGAGGTAATTATGTTCAGTATGTGGGTTTTCTCCCTGTAAGGCTCTCACTATAGCAGTGAGTACCACTCTCAGTGAGCAGTGTGTCTCTCAGCAATAACGACTCTCGTTTTATACCCACCTCCTCAAAAGTCACATGACGAAATTGTATGCATGACACTGTATGTGTTACCTGGAGCAGTTTCCTTGGTAATCTGCATAGGATGGAGCTGTTAAACCAATGAATTGATCCGCTCCTCGTTTACTGTCACTCAGATGTTCCTTTCTTCCCCTGTCTGTAAGGGCTTAAATGGCCAGTGAGTCATCCCCTTCATTTCCATGTTTCCATGTTTTCACATTGTGTACGGGTGATGTAAGTTGTTGCTGTTTTCACTGATTGCATTGATGTGCAGTTTTCATGGCCTCAGGCATTTTGGATGTTCTTCTGGAAAAAAACCTTTAGTATGGTTGAGAATGTTGCTGTAACAGGATACAGCTTGACCTACAGGCCTCCATCACACTGTTAAACTCTGATTTATATTATAGATATTCTGTCTTCAAAGGGAAAGTGATATGCTTGTTTAAGACATGCAGAAAGGCTTTCTCGCAAATAAATGACATGCTGGTGCACAGTAGCCTATTATGGCCAATAAGCCATTCCTCTTAAAAGATGTGCTTAGATCCATTAACACTTTACAGATTGCAGCCTGTTACGAGCACATGGCTTGACAGCATAATAAACCATCTACTGTACCTGGAACAGCATGTCAGGCTTTGCTTTGAGCCAACACAGGCCAGAACCTGCCTGCTCATCTCAGACCACCTTTCCCACCTGAACTTCACAGTTTTGGCCATAGCTTATTTGCGTTTCACCTGTGAGAGTCCAGAGTCCACACTCTATATATCAAGTACATGGATGGGCAGAAGAGATTGGACTGTGCTGCTTGAGTGGCCTGAAAGGACTTTGTGGCTGTTTTGATTGTTTTTCCTTCAAAAGTAAACTGTGTCACTGTTGGAATCTGTTGAAAAGAGTTCAAACCAACTATGGTCACCACAGCCTGCAAAAATTTGTGAGTGAACACCACAACACCTGTGAACACTAGAACCTTCGCAATTCAGACCTATGGGCTGTTTCTATCTGCATGTCTGCATCATGGCTCCACATAGAACCCAATGACCGTTTTGGAGTATTTTAAAGAGAAAGGTAGAGCAACACAAACCCACCAGCAAAGAAAAAAATGGAGCGTGACATTGACAGGCGGATCGGTGCAGCGTCTGCAGTCACCCTTCGAGATCGGGTGAGGAGCTCAGTCACAAGGGAAGAGCTCGGAGTAGAGCCGCTACTTCTCCACATCGAGAGGAGTCAGCTGAGGTGGCTCGGGCATCTGTTCTGGATGCCTCCTGGAAGCCTCCCTAGGGAGGTGTTCTGGGCATGTCCCACCGGGAGGAGGCCTCGGGAAAGACCTCGGACACGCTGGAGAGACTATGTCTCTCGGCTAGCCTGGGAACGTCTCGGGGTCCCACCGGAAGAGCTGGAGGAGGTGTCTGGGGTGAGGGAAGTCTGGGCCTCTCTGCTTAGACTGCTGCCTCCACGACCCGGCCCCGGATAAGCGGTAGAAGATGGATAGATGGATGGAAGTATTTAACAAGACTTGAAACTCATTAATGATATTGACTTTTGTTGCATTCAGTTTATAATAGGGCTGCAACAACGAATCGATAAAATCGATAAAAATCGATTAAAGCGTTGGCAACAAATTTCATTATTGATTCGTTGTGTCGTGCGATTTATGCGTCACTTGTCATGTTGCAGAGCCGTTTACTTTACCTGCAGAGCTTTGTCTAGGGTGATCAAATGTCCTGTTTTCCCAGGACATGTCCTGTTTTCACGTCCTGTTCTGGCCGTCCTGGCTATTTTTTCATAAAATGATGAAAATGTCCTGATTTTTCATTGTTTTTCAACCGTGCGCGCCCCCG
>OMNN01083111.1:0-20795 GCA_900302755.1 Chromis chromis | reverse complement strand
CTCTATTCTCCTCTATCGATCTTGTTTGGGCCACAGTGTGGACAGAGGCAGGCTGTGAAGCTATATCAACTAAACGACCAGCCATTCTTACTTCTTACATTAGCCATGGTATCAAAGACAACCCCTCACTGTGTAAATGGGGCCGACACACATACACATCTGGACACACACACACGTGTTCCAAGTGGCCGTTACAGTAATACGTGGTCCCACTGGGAGAGGGATACTGGAAGTGACTGGGTGTTACAGAACATGTGACATCCCCTCAACAACTCCCAGTGTGTGTGTGTGGAGGCTTGCCTGGTTGTCAGTCTGTGGAAATGTATGTGTGTGATATGTGTCAGGGTTTGAGGCTGTGAGCTGTCGTACACGTGTTCATGAGTCTGTGTTTGTGTGTTCTCTCTGGTCAGTATGTTTGAGTGTGTGCGTGACAGGTGGGGTGCAGCCAGTGCCATTTTAATTTTAATGATGAAGTCAGTGGAGTAGAGATAGTTCTAATTTGCTGCGGCCTCCCCAGTGGTCTGGCATAATAGACTGAAAATGGGCTCCAAATTAAAGTTAGGGCCTTCGTAACACAGCCAGGTGGAGTGGTCTGTAAAAGCCTCGCAACACACACACACACACACACACACACACATACACACCACAGCACTGTCTGACCTGAGCAGCGCTGCACGAGCTGAATCATACCATCAGCAGGGACAGATGAGCTGCAGTTGTTGATGTTGCTTATTAGGTATCATTATACTCTCAGACCAGAACTGAAAACTGTTAAAAGGCCAGCCATAGATATGAGTGTGATTTGGACAGTTATAAGTAGGTGGAATGTAAAGCAATCTAAAGACCCCCTTACAGTGAAAATCAAGCTGTTTTTTTTGTTTGTTTGTTTGTTTTTACCTCATTAACATGTCCATATGGAGGTTTTTACATTTTGGAGGACACATCATGAATTAAACAGTCAACAACATGGCTCAGCAATTCTACCTTAAAACCTGCTGGGTGGGACTTTCTGTATCATTTCTTCTTCATAATCAGTTTCTGGTTCAAACATGTATGATTGAATTTTTGTGTAGTGTAGAGTGTGTTTGAGGGGAGTCTTAGGTGAGCTGGTGTGCTTAAGCACAGCATTTAAGCAATTTTAAGGGGAGTTTTTTTCATGCAGAAACTTCTAAATGTGTAACTTTTATACACAGTGATGCGTTTCTGGGGTTAAATCAACAGCCACAGAGGGACTTTTCCATACACTAAAACCCTGTTTAAGCAGGATTGGACAAAAGTTCACTTTTTAGCAAATTTCTCCTGTAATTTACTGTAAATACCAGAGCCGGCTGGCCCATTAGGCAATATAGGCAAATGCTAAGTGATGCCCTCCAGGGGGCGCCACAAAATCCTGAAAAATTTCACCTTCAATATAATTATATTAAAACTAGTTATTACTATTAACTCTTAAAATGGAAAAGCTCACATTGATTCAAATGTAAAGCAATGTCCAATTAATATTACTACAAAACAATGTTATTGGATTTCTTTTGTAAGCGTATGTAAATCACCAATGGAGGGGGACGCCATATAAAATCTCGCCTAGGGCGCCACATTGGGTAGGGCCAGCTCTGGTAAATACCATCCACAGCGACGTGGTGGAGTCGTGGAGTAAAAATGTATAGGAGGAAAAAATGTAAATACTCAGGGAAAGTAGAAGTACAAGTTGACTAAATCTACTTGGTTACTTTCCACCGGTGCAAGACTGCTACATTTAGTCAGCATAATCAATGACCTCAATGCTGAAAATGCGTCACCATCAATACTTTAAACTAACGCATGGTTTTGAATTTGTTTTAAAATGCTTCTTTTTAATCAAACAAATGATTTTCTTCTGTATCACTCCGTAATTGGTGCATCATGTCATCTTTACTCCATTCAACCCTTACAGAAAATGTTAGCTGCAGCAAAATTTTACTCGGTTCAGTCTAAAAGACTAAAGGCTTCCACAGTCTGGAGGAAAATTATTTGCTATGGTTAACCAACTAATTGATAAAATAGTTGCTAGAATAATTGATAGATAAATAGGCATTGGTGGCAGCCCTACACCAGTGGGAACAGAAGTATATTGTCCTTGTTGCCTCATGTGTCTGCCACTTCTGTTGACGTTAACCTGCTGCGAAATAGCTTATTATTTTTCTAAAAATAAGGCAGTGCTAGACCGTCTGACTCTGGCCATCATAAAGACTATAATGACAAAAAGATAAATGTCAGTAACATCACATGCTCATGAAAGATGTCTTTTCACAACCACAACAAAGGCAGTAGAGTGTGCGGAGGTAGAGATACCCAGCAGCACACACTGTCATGATGAGTGTGCAGGTACACAACACCTACATGTGACGCCACATGAAATACACACAAGCTTTGAAATTTTATTTTTCTACTTTTGTGTTAGCAAATTCAATATGTTTCTCCCGCACAAACAATAAAATGACCTTTCCCAGTGAGAAGTGCTGGCTCTCCCACCAACCCCACACCACTGCAAGTTTAGGTGGTAAACAGCAAGATGTTGCCTTTGTTTGTCTCATCATGTTGTGTTTGTTTGCATAATTCCACCAAATAAGCAGGTCCAACACACAATCACTTCAGACATGATGCATATTTCCAGTGTGCTCTGTATTTGTGTACCGGCTCTCAGTGCTTCTCTCTTCTCACAATACACAGAGTCAGCGACCTGCAGTTTGGTCATTTAACCGGCGGTTTTTCCCAGAGCACCTTATTTGCAGATCAGATTTTTGGAGCGTTGCAAAATGATCCTAAGTGGTTTAAATGAGAGAATTAAATTACAGGTTCCAACAACATATTTTCTGCTGATTAGCTCTGGCAGCGATTGCATCATTAGCAAGGGTGGAATTAGCATCCAGCATTGATATTGGGTGTTTTCTGTTACACGGTACTGGGACAAACTATAATAGTTTGAATTCACTGGGCGAGTTCAGAAGTGTCGTTCCTGCATTTTGTCCCACGAAGTCTGCTTTGAAATCTTTAGATAGGAGGGTTTCAGCACACCTTCACGTTTAGTAAACCAACTGCTTTGTCTGGTTTGTTGCTCCTTGTTTGTTTCACTGTGTGCTAGAAAAAACTAAAGGGACCTGTGTCTCAAGGCAAATTAGATTTCTCTCACTTCTAGTCAAAGCAGAGGGAAATCGAGTCAGGTGAGTGACACTGAGAAAGAAATAGCGCTGGTACATCCGACAGGGATAAGACGGAGGAAAAAGGTGCTACGTGTTCTTTATTTCCTATCTTGCTGTCAGTGGTCCACAGTGTTTTGCAACGGGTGCATCAGTCTGCAATTAATCACTTTCTCTGTAATTGTAGAGGCTGAATAGGTAAGTGGGAGTAAAGTGGCTCATGATTACTGCTTTGGAGTTAAGCCTTGTGATACAATGCTACTTTGAAGGAAATAATGAGAAATAATGAAGAGAAAGCAACAACAAAGAGAAACAGAGAGAAAATCTATAGTTTCAAGAACCGAGTGACACCTTCTTCAGTCCTAAACTAATAGCTACTTTCAAACTTGTTTGGGTTACACCAGTAAAACTTAAATCCTTGACTAGTAAAAACTGTAGTAATAATAAACATTGCCATCACCACAATCAAAAGCAACTCAAATTGCACCGTTTAGAGCCGTTTAGAATGTCTTAAACTGAACTCCTAATGTTTTGTAAATATAGGTATGATTTGTTTTTTATTCATATATGTGCATATGAAGTACAATGTACAGTATGTGTGAGTGTTTAGACAGAAGAAGTTCACTCAGACAGAGAAGGTCGCTTTTGGCTAAGATCAAGTGTAGTATCTGTGGCAGTAACGGTTAAGTCTCTGGACTACTGATCAGAAGGTCAGAGGATCGAACCCCAATGCGTCCATTGTTGGGCCCTTGAGCAAGGTCCTTAACCCTTCCTGCTCCAGGGGCGCCGTACCATGTCTGACCCTGCGCTCTGACCCCAACTGGGATATGCGAAAAAACAACATTTCACAATACTGTAAAAATTTATTTTTGACAAATAAAGGTTTTTTCTTCTTCTGTTGTATTGTCAATGGGCGGCCACATAATGGGACGCTTTCAGCCTTTCTGTTTCCATTGTGTAGGACTTGACAGTTTCAACTGTGATGTCAGCTTTGAGTGCACCAAAACATTGAAAAATAGTAGTTACTGGACATAACTACAGTACTATAAGCATGTAGGAAATAGAAGAACTCAGGGTTGTCATGTTAGCCTAAGAGTTGAGTTTTACATTGTTGATGGTAGAAAGAAGACAACTGTTGCTGGACAAGGACTTTGAGAGGTCACAAAAAAATGTCTTTTATAAGTTTAATCAATCAGCATCAAGCTCAGCACAGCAGTTTATTTCAGATTGCTCAGACGAACCTACTCTGGACAAGGCACTTTTTTCTCCCCTAAAAACAGCCCTGAAAGACGATCCACAGGAGTGGTGCTTGTAGTCAGAACAAAGGTTTGAGCCAGTCTAAAAGATCCAGCAAGTTCCTGCAGTACAAAATGGCTTATTGTATCCAATCACATTTTATACAACCACATTCCTTTACGTCTTACCTGAGTACAGACTTTGTAGTATTACTACATATGAGGGTGAGGGGGACATTAGCTTCAAGTTTAATGTTATTTCAAATCTCATTACCTATCTGGCAGTTAATCACTGCAGCACCACTGTCTGATAAGGCACCATTTGTGAGGGTTTCATAAGCTGTAATTTATAGCTTTAACAGTTAACTAACCATTTAATAATGCTTTATAAATCAATAATAAGCTATTAATAAGAACAGCTTTAGGGTTGCCAGATTGTGGAACATTCTGTGCCAGCATGACTTTTTTTCTTTTTAGCTCTTTAATTTATTTGGGAGACCCCTTCAACAAGGCCTGGGAGATAGAATTATACATATGTGACCTGGCGATAGACAGTCAATAGCGTGTCCAATTGAATGTTCATTTGTTTCACTTAATTGCATTCGATGCAAACCACCATGAAAGCACAAAATGAAAACACATATGCTTTCTCCCTGGCTCATAACTTAACATATTTCTTGGTAATGAAGCCTCTTCACCTTCGATCGCTCCCACAGTTGTTTCTATGGAGGTTTTCCGAGGAGGGCTAGTCTACAGTGGCCTGGTCTCTTGTTACCCACGTCCACATCTGTAAACCTCCTCTGGTGGAAGCTGCAGCCCATAGGGATCAGTGGTCTATAAACACCCACACAGTGTCCCCCAGTGTAATGTGAGCTAATGGTGAAAAATGTCGACCTATCTTTCAAAGTAGGGTTCAAATTCACAGTAAGTTGGATAGATTAAATATATAAATCTTTTTGCTTCTGGTCTTTATTAAAAAATATGACATTAAAATGATTGACAATTATCAGTAGTGACTGAAATAAAACATTTTATTAGAATACATTTTTCAACTCTATCACCCAGCCCCACGTTCAACCACTTATCCTCTTGAAAAGGGCTGCAAAGGTTAGTAGGTCACCTGCAACAAAAAATGTTCCTCACAATAACTTCTCACTTGTAAATGTATAGATGGATCTTGGTCTAGATGTTCTGCAGCCATTGTCTAGAAGGTTTTTGATCAAATGGTTCATTGCAGGGGTCTCCCTAAAAAGTCTAAATCTAAAAAGAAATGCTACATTTCATGCTGGAGGAGGTTTTTCACAACCTTGGAACCTGAAAAGCTGTTCTTACTGAGTGTTTATAACCTGTCCACAAAGCTTTAGTAAATTATTTATCTAATATTAATAAGGTTGTTAACTGCAGCTCATAAAACCTTTATAAATGATACCTCATCATAAAGAGAGGCTGGGGTTGCTGAACAGAACTTTGTGTTGTTGACCATATTTCATTATAGCATTTTATTTAACTCATAATTGGGTCACATCTTAGCCAGTTAATGGAGGTTTTGTCATTTGGTTCATTTAGTTATGCAAGAGTTGAACCTGGTTGTTACTGGGTGTGAATATTTACATAGCAACAACTTTATTCATTATAAAAACTAGTTATTTTCTAGAGTGCCTCCTGTCCAGATTAAATACTGCAGAAATCTTCACTTAGTACATTTGTTGTGACTAGACTAATCTGAAACATTAAACCAGTTGGTGCAGCCAGTTTCAGAGTCTCTGGAGTTATAGGCATCCTTTTGGTCATTCAAACCATTTGAATCCCTTTGATGTGGGTAATTTCACTTTAAGTGGTTTCCACCAAACAGCGAGTAAATAAACTGGCGATTGCACCAGCAGTAGTGCAGGAACAGTGGAGTTAATGATACAACACCAGACAAATAAAACCATTAAACCAATTTAAAACTAATTTTGTCAATTAAAATCACAAAACAAAACAAACTATTACAGCAAAAGTGAACCAAATCATTGTATGATAGATTACAGAGGCATTCATTAGTACTGTACTAAAACAGCAGACTTCCTCAAAGTCTTTAAAGTTGAGGAAAAGTTTGCCTGAAACTAAAATTAAAAGTTAAAAAAAGTTGATTTAACTACTGTTTGATCTGCAAATCTAATTTAAATGAAGCATCAAAACCACACTGATGTGTTTTAAAGGAGGTTTCCATGTTTACACACTTGTTTGGCTAGCACCCCTTAGACAGGAAGAATATGTAGTTACATAGAAATTAATCACATGTCTTTTGAAAACTATTTTTGATGAATACTGACATGCCAATCAGCACGAGAAGGTCAGCACCTCCAAGTCTCAAGCCATGGTTCTCCGCTCCCTCCGGGGTGAGTTGCTACCCCAAGTGAAGGAGTTCTCTTGGGATCTTGTGCATGAGATGCATGAGATGGACAGACGGATTGGTGCAGCGTTAGCAGTACTGCAGGCATTGTATGAAATTATCATGGTAAAGAGGGAGCTGAGCTGGAGGACACAGCTCTGTCCAACATTTATCAGTTGATCTACATTCCAACCCTCAAGTCTGGGTAGTGACTGAAAGAATGAGATCGCAGTTGAAGTGAGTCTTCTCTGTAGGGTGACTGGGCTTGGCCCTAGGGATACGGTGAGGAGCTCCTTGGTGTTGAAAGGAGCCAGCTGAGGTGGTTCGGGCATGTGATCAGGATGCCTCCTGGGCAACTTCTTTTGGATTTTTTCTGGGCATGTCCAAAGAGACTTCCATTTACACCCAGAACTCACACGAGGGACGACATATCTCTACTGACCTGGAAATGTCTTAGGATTCCCCAGGAGGAGCTGGAAAACATTGCTGTGGAGAGGAACGTCTAGAATGGCCTGCTTAGCCTCCTACCACCAAAATTCAATGCTGGATAAGTAATGGATGGAGTGATGCCAGCCAGGCATATATAGTACAACTAGACAATTTTTATTTTAGAATTGTTTTGCAATATGTAGTTAAATAGGCTTTTTTTTCCTCCAGATGATTGAAAGGGGTGTCCACATTAACCAGCCCCCACTGGTTCAATACAATATTTTGTACTTTTGTCCTTCTTTCTGTGGCCACTAAGAATTATTACGTAGTTTAAAAATAAAACTTTCCAGCCACACTTCACACATCTTAGACAAATATTTCAAAAGTGCATCACTATACTAAATACTAGAATAATATTATAGCTCTTTCAGCCCCAGTAGATCAAACGTTTAATGAATTGCTCAAAGCACTGTCCTCCATCACTGAACAGCTGTCTTTGTGTGTGAGAGCGAAGACGGACAGTTGCTCTGAGACTCCACTGTGTGGTCTTGGTTCCAAACAGACAACAGACTCTGAGCCAATGAGCCTGTAAGCCAGAAATCTCAGCCTGTGGCCAAACAATCATTTAGCCAGTCGTATTGATCATCAGCGCTATCAGCTCTTGCCGATATGTTGATTTCCTGTTATGAAATAGGAAAAACATGCTGGCTTAAAGAAAAGGGGAAGAAAGGATGACGGCACAGCAGCCCAGTCATACTTATTTGATCTTGATTGTTCTGCAGTAACTCTAATTTGGTTTGTCAGTTTGACATTCAGGACAGAAAATATAAGAAGACATGTGGTTAGACAAACACACAGTGACACACAGCATCATGGGGTGAATACAGCAACATGAAGACCTGTCCAAACCAATGCAATCCAACAGCTCTGCAACAAATACAATCTTTGCACATCTTGAAAAGGTACACCAGTGGTTTAGAATTGCACTTTCATAAAGCTTGAGGAGACACAGTGTTCACAAATCATGATGAAAACTGATAACACAGAAGCAGAGAGAGCCTGACTTTCACTCCCCATGACTCAAGCTTTAAAAACACAAAAACCTTTTCCCGAAATGTGACTCATCAGCAGCTTTCATTAGACCCCTGTTGCCATCCTTCAAGCCAGTTTATGATGTAATCTTTCTGATAAAGCAGATATCTAATTTTTGTTTGCCGTAAATCACATGACTACTTCTATGGGAGAGGGGTTGCTTGTTAACACACATAAAGATCGCATAATTAAAATAAAATGACTCAAACAAACTACTGACTATGTAGAAAACATGATGGAAATATGGCATTTCATGTAATAATTTAAGGAATGTTACAGTCTCATTTTTCCAAGTGCTGCTATTTTCTGTCTCTTTCAGGCACAGGATGTAATTTCTACTGGTTGGGATCTCTCAGTCAAAACAGTAACAAAAGGCGTAGTTTGATGAAGCCATGAAGTAAGGTGGGATCATGGGAGTTGCTAATGACAATTTATCTGACTTGATTTAGGCATAAATCATGTTCACAGACGAGGTGATTGAAGGATTTAGTCATGCATCTTCATACATTTTGCCATTTCATTCTAATGAGCTGTAAGTAGCATTCACTAATGTAACGTTGAATGCTAACTTACCATGGGAGCGTACCTATGTTACCCGGGTCCTATATGTTCCCCGCTTTGTATGAAACCGGGGAACAAAGGACCCTTTTTCTAAATAAGGGTCCTATGTTCCCCGTTCCCCGTTTTTCCCCGGTCACAAGCGGGGAACATAGGACCCTTATTTAGAAAAAGGGTCCTATGTTCCCCGCTTTTCCCCAAAGGGTCCTATGTTCCCCAGTATGTATTGCGACCGGGGAACATAGGACCCTTTTCAGGAAAAAACGGGGAACATAGATGGGGGAACATAGGGATGACCCCCTTACCATTATGATGAGCCGACTACTTATACAGAAGCTGTAGCTCACATTATGTGGTATTGTTTATCTACATATAACTAAAACCACAGACCATTTCCCTGACATTTCCCTCAACCAAAGTGTTGAGTCAGGATTCAAGCCTCGGCCTCTGGTGTGAGCGTTTTGTTCGCCCACCATCCACCTGCCACCATGCTCCTTTCAATGCAATTCATGAATGTGGCATATCATTAATTTTGAAAACAACAACAAGAAGAACGACAACATGTTGCTTCTGAATGTAATTCAGAATTCAGGATTAAAAATAAATAAATAAGTACTGTGGGAGGGTACAAAGACTTACCAAACTGACCCTACCTGTTAAGCAAAGCTGCCCAACCCCCATCCTCATTCCAAGAGTGAAGCTGAAAGAATGCAGGCAGAGATAATGTACATTACAATCAGAGGCAGATGGTGAGTGCAGAGTGAGGAGGTTCAGTATAAGAATAGAAACTAAATCAAAGGTTTGTGAATATGCAATAAAGTCCTCAACTTCTCCACAGTCTGTTCCACTCTGTTATGTGATGGATCAGCTCTTTTCAGTCCTCCGTCTGCCACCGTCTCCCAATAAAGTAGAGTGGCTGCACCGATCTGACAACACATGGATAGAATCAATCAACACTTCCAATCAGGTCTAATGGAAAACAGTGCTCAGTTTAAATAACAACACATGGGTGTGGCGGTGCTGCTTTCAGAGTGTGTGTGCATATTTGCAGGAACCACGAACAGACAATGACCTCCCACAACTTACTAATTACCACACACAGTAATTACCAGACTTGCAGGTTCTTGTTAACTGATCAGCATTAATTTTGCATTAATAATCCCACATTTAATTCTTTCTATCAGACCTTGGAACATTTTCAGTTCAGGCAACAACCTTCAGCATCAAGTTAATAATAGCCATGGTGTTCATTAACGGGCCAAAACATAATGTCAGAGTAATGAAGCTATTCCGTTAGCTGACACTGTAAACAGAGGAACATTAACGGTTGGTTTACTAAAGAGAAGATTAAAGGCTGGTTCCTTCACCCGAATGAATGTGGCACATTCAAGGGAATCAGGTAGATGTATGTTGTTTGGTGCACAGAAAATCCTCATTAATATGTTGAGGTATGTTGAAAAAAGAAAAAAAAAAATCAATGTGTTTTTACTGTAGCTGTAAACAACCAGCCTTGCTGTACTGTGTGTTTTAATTACAATGGTCATAAAAAGTGAGGTGTTCCTGATATAGATGCGTTAAAAATACTGCAGTGACAATATTGAAGTTTGTCTTGCTTCACCACCTCTCTAGCCATTTGCAAACAAATCTATAGCCCTTTATTAGAGATAGGATACATAACACTGCTTCTTCATTAGTCTGTTAAAGTGATGGCATTCTGTCATTCAGACAAAGGTCATATAAAGAAAAAATACACAGTAGTGACCTTAGGATAATTCATAATTATAAGGATTTATGAAGTCACTGCTCTTGTTCCACGTGCCTAAACACACACAACTCTCTCTATTTAGAGACACTCATATGGATCCTGCTGCTGTCTGATGCTGCAGGTATTTAATAAGCTAAGAGGAAAGATTCAGTTCAGACTGAAGTGATACAGAAATGTGGCTCTATAGGTCGTGCTAACTTTGCACTCTTCACCTCTGTGGTAGAAATTCGAGGAAACAAGGCGTTGTGCAAAACAATGTGCAAACAGTGTATATTAGGACAACCTACACAAACTCCCTGCAGCTTTCCAAAAAACATTACACTTACATTAATCACTTTCATTATTAGTTTCTGAAAGTAAACACAGAAATTAGTGGCTGTAACCATTTTTGCTAACTGTGTTAGGGATCTCAATCTGGAGGTATTTTTAATCATAATGGATTTTACACTTAATTATTGTGTGTTAAACATTTATATATAGAACTGTATTGTTAAAGCGTCACAGAGATGTTTGCTTATTTTTAAGATGATACTGACGCTAAAGTTTCTCCCGTTTACTGTGTAAAAGCTACATGTGCGCGGGTCGCTGTACTGAACTGAAACTTTATCTAAGTGATATATTGTTATGTAGTTATGTAGATTACATGGCAGGAACACAGACATCACAAACAGGTCATTATTTTTTAATTAGCATCACAGCTCCAGCGTCTGCCTACACAGCTGCTTTGTGTCAACAACTGTTTGCACTGATGATAACACTACTGCTGTCAAACCTGAGGCCTGTTTGCCTCTGAGAAGGCTGACATTTAACTATCTCCTGCGTTTACTGGTTTTGAGTTTTGTTTCTGAATGAAATGTCCATTGAACCTTCATCACTACAACGCTAACCTGAACTACCGAAAGTCTAATTTAATGCGCGGTAACCTTTCAGGATCTCCTCTTCTCCTACTCTTTGGAAGTCATTTGGTCTTTGTTTGGATGTAATTATTGAAGCATACATAAAACCTCTCTCACTCACATGCACACACACACATACATTATGCCAGGTCTGCAGCTCTCTGCCAGGGCTGCTGTTCAGCCTCACAATCAATATGTGTCAGAGAGAAACCTTAACAGTGGCCAGAGGGGCGTCATTCATTTTCACTCAATCACATTCACACTTCCTCACTGGCTGTCTTTTTCTTTGTGTCTCTGAAATTCAAACTTTAGTTTGCCTTATTTTCATTAATGAATTATATTTCAATAGCATAAAAAATGGAAAACAAACCAAGTATTGGGAGACAAATATGGGAAACAAGAAAACAAATGAACAACTAATTTTTCAGGTACTAATGATTGCCTGTTGTTAATGTTTTTTTCAGTATTACTATTTTGTTAATTAACTGATTTGTTGTTTTATCTAAACAATGGTTAAAGCCCAAACGACCCAAAAAAACACAAAAACTGTTCAGCTTACTGTCACATGAGGCAAAGGTATTGCTCTTATGAACGATCAAAAACAAAGGCTGTATTGAAAATACAGGCCCTCAATGTAACAAAAGTGAACACATCTGTGAGCACTGACACAAAAGTACAAAAACCTGTGATAACTGAAGCAAAATTGAGCACTCCTGTGATTTCCATTCAGCCTAATTGCATGAACATGGTTATAAAATGGGCACGGATTGGCGGTGAAGTGGTCAGCACTGTTGTCCTATAGCTAGAAGGTCCTGAGTTTGAATCTGGGCCTGGGGTCTTTCTGTGTGGATTTTGAATGTTCTCCCTGTGCAGTGTGGGTTTTCACTGGGTGCTCCGGCTTCCTCCAACAGTCCAAGGACATGCTGAGGTTAATTGGTGATTCTAAATTGTCTGTAAGTGAATGTGAGTGTGCGTGGTTGTCTGTCCCTCTGTGTGGCCCTGTGATACACCAGGATGTACCCTGCCTTAAGTCAGATGGGATAGACTAGAGCCCCCACGCGACCCTACAGAGGATGAAGCGGTGTATAGATAATGGCTGGATGGTTGGATGGATGGATGGATTGATGATTATAAAATGACCTGTGAACACCAGAACTCTCTCCATTTTGGGTTTATGTGTCTATCTACATTCCTGCAGCATGACTCCACATGGAAAATAATCACCAGAGGAACTGAAAAATCTGATTGTGAAACTTCAAAAAGATGTAAAGAATACAGGAAGATCAGTGAGCAACTAAAAATCACTGAAACACAGCTGCAGCAGTTATCAGTATAGAACAGCCATAGTACCACTAATCAGAGATGCAGTGACTGTACTAATATGACACCATTAACAGTGTGCTGTTAGCGCTGAAAAACATACAGGCAAGTGCTTCAGACTTGGCACAGGGGTTATGAATGGAAATTGGAATTTCTGTCGCAGCTCAGTCAGTGTAGACAGTGTATAATGTTTATGGATGGTATCCAAGGAAAAAACTTAGTGACTGTTTGATACAAAATTACCAGATGAAACTTTCCTAAAGAACATGAAAAAAGCCAGAAGAATACAAATTTATTCTCTGAGTCAAATGGCTCAGATGGGGTCCAGCATGTTTGATGTGAACTTGGCCAGGACTACCACAGTAAATGCATAGGCCTGACAGTGAAGCATGGAGGTGGGAGTGTGATGATATGGGCCTGCATGAGCGCCAAAAGTGTTGGTGCAATGACATTTATAAATGGCACCATGAGTCCCTTTGGATATACCAAAATACTGTCTGACAAGATGAATCCCAGTCTGCAGAATCTTGGCAGAAGGAATAGTCCAGCAGGATAAAAATCCAAAGCATGCTGCCAATATCACACAAGAGTTTCTTGAGAAGAAAAAAGTGAAAACTATGACCTGGCCAAGTATGTGGTCTGACTGAAATCCAATAGAACACATTTGGGGTGCTTTAAAGAGAAAAGGTAGAGCATCACAACCCCTCCAGCAAAGAGCTGCTGAAAAAAATGTCCCTTAAAAATAGCAGAACATCTGTTCAGAAATGTGTGCAACACTGGTATCCTTTCTGCTGAGGAGCGGCTCTGTCATCCAAAATAAAGCTGGACATACAAGTATTGGAAAAATAAAGGACAGGAATTTCAGTAATGAAATGTGCACTTGCTACTGTCTGGTCTAATTTTTTAATCTAGTAAATCTAAACTATTAGTTTTTAATTTGGCATGAGAGCAAATGCTTTACTGCTTGACTTAGACGTAATGCAGTTACTGTAAAGTGATCCAATTTTGAATGATTTGACGTATTGGTATTGATAATGATAATGCATACTGTATGTATATTTCCAGAGGCAGCTGCAAAGGCTTCTTAGTGCCTGTATATAAAACCTTAACCTGAGTTGAGTTGTGGCTCTTTTGATGCAGCAGAAACTCCTATACCTATACCTATACCTAGAACTCCTACACCTTCTTCCTGCAGCTGCATCTGGACACATTTTGTCCAGGTGTCCCTGCTTTCTGCCTATAATCCTGGAAGCCTACTTAACAACCAGTTGCCTCTAATGTTTTTTACATTTTACCAAACCATATTTTGCCTGATGAATACTTTGTATTGTGCAGCACTAAAAATTCCCCAAGCTATGTGAGGACATATCAAATATTGTAAGGTAAGTGTGGAAATGACAAAGCTCTAACAAAGCATTGCCGAGTTTTTAGACCAAGTCTGACAGTGTACGCAACAATTTCACCAATTGTTAAATGATTAAGAGTGTGTGGTGCACACTGAACACAATGAAAATTTTTTTTCTTTGTCTCCACTGAGTGATAGGCTATTTTCCTAACCTCCATTGTCATGGATGAAGTGAATCACTGATGAATCATCTGCACATTTAACAGTTTGTTAGTTATAGCATTTAGAGACACATTTATAGGTGAACAAACCATAGAGGACTGAGACAGTATCCCTGCGGTTCACCTGTGTTCACACTTAGAGTGGAAGAGATGTTTTCTCCCAACCTCACTGTTTGTGGTCTGCAGATAGAAAATCACAATAATAGTGAAGGCAAAGCTAAACAAACAAAACAATTGTCTGAGTTAGGTTATTAAGGTGCACAATAAAATAGGCTGCATCCTGTTTGGCTGCCAAACTGTAACAGATAGAAGAAAGTTGGTACATTATCAGATATATTAATTGTCTCCCACAGTATTTATATTTATGAATATCAAAGCAATCAACTAATGATAATTTAGACATGTTACAGGTGTTGTCTCTGGTATGGGTGTAACTGGTCCTTTAAAAGCACAGTGAAGCAAAGTGTCACTGATTAAAATTCTCTGAGTTGAGCAGGCCTTTAAGATTCAAAGTGGAATTCCATCAGGACCTGCAGCTTTCTGAATTTTGACAGATCTAAAAACTTACTGCAGTTTATGTCCTGTGTTGGTGGGTCAGAAAGTTGAAGCTTGACTTCTTCCCATGACATCTGAACCTTTGGGATATTATTATTTCATGTTTTCTTTCTTTTCTGAAGTTAATGTCTAAGACATACGGATGGCAGCATGTGTTTAATAGAGGATGGCTCTGCTGTAAACCTCCTGCAGGAGGAAAAACACACCATCATCATTATAACTTGGCAATTAGAGTGGAGCCTGTAGAGGACAGTCTAAAGTTTTGGTCAGTTTGCTTGGGTTACATGATAGATAATGATGTCCAATTTATTTAGACTTCAGTTTGAGCTCAAAACATTTTGTGTACCTGTTTCTATAAGTGACTGCCTATACAAAATACTCAGCAGTGCACTTTGCTCTTTTTGTTGCATGAGGCCTTGTTTGGTAATACTTCAGTTCTTGTACAACATAAGGCCATTTATGATCTCACAGATATTTCTGTGGTTTAAGCTGTAGTTTGTCTTGACAGGAAAAGAAAACAAGTCTTTCAATGCTCAGCCAAGAGTGGTATAGCAAAGAGACAATGATTGCTTCCTGAGAGGATTCATTCAGCTACCAGTGAACAGATTGGCAAAGATCCATCAAGTATTTAATACTTCTCTTGAGATGTCTGACACCTTTTCTTGGACATTGATTTATCTGATCTACTCATATCCTGTATATAAAAGATGGACTTAGCTACTATGATGTCAACCACTAGTTTGTGGACTAATGTTTTTAAGCCTCTAATGTAGCATTTGGTCCTTGCCTTCTTGGACCTTTGAAGCTGGTTTTGATGAGCAACCAGTGGATCTGACTGGAGAAGCTAAGGACACTATGCATGCTGATACGGCAGTAACCTGTCAATTACAACGTAGCCCTGCCCTAAAACATATCCTGATTTTTGTCTATTTTTCTCTAAATGGTACCATAATTTACTAAATGAGCATCATGCTGTATTGAAGGAGATCGTAAAGTAGCAATTGCAACCATCAAACTTTTAGGAAAATGTTTAATCAGGTAACATATCAAGAGAAAAGTAATGTTTTTTCACAGACTTCTATACAATCAGAGTTATTTTTGCAACCAGAGGAGTCACCCCCTGCTGGCTGTTTAAATGCAGGTTCAAGCAATTTCTGCTTTGGCTTCACTTTTCAGAACCGCTGGCTATTTCCATCTTTTATATATTGTCTATAGATCTACTGTGCTTTACATGCATAACTATAGTTACTGCATACTGGGCGGTGAGTGCTACCAGTGTTAAAGCAGAATACAGTATGTTATGCCTCTCTTGAGTCAAGCAGGTTGTCTGTGTATGCCTTGAGGTCCCCACGTTTTAGCACCTTTCCCTGAGCATAGAAGTAGTTTGTCTTCAGTCTGGCTTTTTATGGATAAAATAATAATTTCATGGCAGCCTGAGGGACAGTGACTGACTGTACCTGATCCATGGCAGGTTTCTGCAGGAATGATTAAAGGAAAGGTTTCCTGCTGAGTTGGAATTCATGGATTTCACTTTTTTAACCACACAAAGTACAAGCATATTGAGATACAAGGACATGTTAATATTGGCACTGAACTCTAAGAGCTTGACAACTTCAATAGAGCTGTTTTGTATTGTTACATATTGTAGCTGATCAGTTTTGCTGCTGTGAAGCAGGTCTTTCTCCCTGAGGTCAATGTTGATGCCGCTGGCAGGGTTTTCCAGTGCTGCAGTGTCTCTGTCTTTGATCCACCACCACCACAAACCAGTAGCAACTGGTACAACAATATTAATATACATCTTTTCGAAATGCATCAAGATGTGGAATATATGCATTTAAATCATTTGGGGATTCTTCTTGAACCATGCAACATTCTGAATTATTCTATATCAGAGTTTATGCTAATGTTAGGAGCTCTGTCTTGCTCTTTATTAGATTTGGGCAGAGCTGGCTCACCCATTAGGCAATATAGGCAAATGCTAAGGGCGCTGTGGCCTCCAGGAAAAATTTCACCTTCAATATAATTATATTAAAACTAGTTATTAATATTAACTCTTAAAATGGAAAAGCTCACATTGATTAAAATGTAAAGCAATGCCCAATTAATATTACTACAAAACAATGCTATTGGATTTATTTTGTAAGCATATGTAAATCGCCAATGGAGGGGGGCGCCATATAAAATCTCGCCTAGGGCACCACATTGGCTCTGGATTTGGGAAAGTTTGCACGCAAGAAACCAACGCCAAGCTTGTTAACATTATGAGTTAGTCCTCATTCTAAAAGCCACATATTCCTTGGCACATACCTGGGTGGGTAACTCCATCTTTTATATACAGTCTGGGAACAAGTATTTTAGAATCATTTCAGAAATAATCTCCATTCAACAGGAAACAAACAGGAAGCAGGTGGTTAGTTGCTTAGATGCAGAGGCGTGTGGTAGGGGTGTGACAATCAGGAAGGAGACTGATTAGACCCAAGTTTCTGAAAATCTTCACCCTAGAAGTTTTACAGAAGGTTTGTTTTCAGTGTGTGTTTCATGGTGGATGAAAGGCTATAACACACAGAAAATGTTTGACATAACACCTGTATACATGTGGACAAGGACTAATTCATTAGCAGCTGCACCTGAAGTAAAGACATAACCTGCTATATTACCTCGGGTCTTGAAGATGATGTCATTTTCTGGCCGTGGCCACAGTAAAGTAAGGCTGCCAAAACTGTAAAGACGTCTGGGAAGGACACATCTGTGCATTCTCTGCCAGAGGAGACTTCAGGAAGTTTCTTCTCCTTCCTCCATTATTTGGAAAGCTTACAGAATAGTGACACCAACATTAATTTCCAGAACACAAGGAAAGGATGAGTGGACTGTACAGGTTTGGGACCCACACCAACTCCAACATTTCAAATAAATGTCATGCTAAATAGAATGCCAGGTCTGCCTGTGTGGAGCCAAGCGACAGAAAAGATCATTCTCATTTTAAAAGATGCACTCCTATGATATTAAACTTATTTCATGTTTATTACCTGCATCTGACTATAAACCAAAAATGCTATATATCCAATCAACTGCATCATGTGTTTTATGTCTTTTTTTTCTTTTTCTTTTATTGTATTGTATATTTTTATGTTCTCTGCTGCAGGTCAGTTTCCTCTCAGGGACAGTAAAGTCTTGGACCTTGAAAAACCTGTTTTGCTGCTATACTATTAGGGTGCCAAGGCAAAAAGTCACAACACATATTTGCAAATACACAGTGCTCCCATGTCCTCTCTCTTAAAAAATAGTTCTAATTTTGTCTGAATCTGTGACGGTGATTTCATAAGTGCTGAACTATTTACAGACATCACTTGCAAAGAACAAAAGCAGCATCCCAACTAACACAATTATATGCTGCAGGCGTCCACTGACTGCTTTGTAAAAAATGAGAAAACCCAAAGTTATGTAACTGATTTAAAAGGTGGGTTCAGTTCAACTTCAGCAGAATTTTGAGGTACATGCACTTCACTTAGTATTTCCATTTTGTCTACTTTATACTTCTGCTCCACTACATTCTGGATTAATATTGTAGGATCAACCAGCCATTATCAACTTTAAGACAAGTTTCATCCATTTTGAGTCACAGACTGGAGACCGGGTCCTCTGTGATCAATGGAGCAGAGACACCAAGGCACCTGGCCAGATGTTCAACATTAAAAGAAGACACCTTCCAGATCTTTCAAGTTGGTGTGAAGTTTGTGTTATCAGGAGAAGGCCGTGAGAAAGCAGACCTTCAGAGGATTCACAACACACCTCCAGACACCAGCATGCATATTGGGCCAAGCTTAGCCAAGTGACTGGCTCAACCCCCCAGTCACTATCAGGCCTACAAGGGACCAAATGGCTGCCAGAAACACTGACCGAGTTCTGACCCTGCAGGAAGTGGGGGTCAGAACTCTTACTTAACTTAAGTTATATTATGTCTCATATATCTCATATATCTCACAGCGCTTAACCTAGTAAGGTACGAATTATACACAGAACAGAAAACAGAAAACCCAGCATTCCAAAATTGCTTTTGGATTCCCTATGACCAAGCAGTCAGCAACGGTGGGAAGGACCAAAAAAAAAAACTAGGATAGGGAGGGGGGAAAAAAACAACTCCGACAGAACCAGGCTCAGGGAAGGCGGCCATCTGCCTCGACCGGTTGGGTTGGGAGTGGGGATGAGGGGGGAGGGGATAGCAGGAGAGGTTGGGGTGGGGATGGCTGGATAGCAGGTGGTGAGGCCAGCGGCTGCAGATCAGGGTTGTGTAGCTCCAGATCCAGAGACATCCGCAGAGAGAACAAGCACAATTCCAGATTCCTCATTCCTAAGAGTCCGGCCTAAGTCCTTCCTAAATTCTTCTAGACCGACTCAGAGGCTGAACTCTGTCCATAATTTGGGTCATACAGGTTGTTGTTAGAGAGGAAAACAGAGACTTGGCTGAAGACCAATAAGGTAAGTAATAATTCTGCATAAGCATAAGCATTCAAACACCATTTGAGCAGATATATCTTCCCTATAATATTGCCCATGATTTGGCAGCTATGCTAACTACTTTTATGTATAAAGATTGTAGATAAAATCTCAAATTACAATAACATTAAGCAAGTTCATTCCTATCTAGGAAGCCTCCAATCTCAGCCTTTGTTACATTTCAATTGCCTCTGCATTGTTAGTGCCACCAAAGAGGCATTTCCCCTGTGAATATTTCATTCAGGTCAGTATAGGGCTGCACATTATTGGAAAAAGCAGACTTTTTGATATTTGCTATACATATTACAATATAAAAAATATGGGAATTTTCACCGAGTGACTTCTCTTTGGAAAAAAATTAATACTTCTAGAGTGATTGAGGTGATTTTGTAGGGGAGTACACCAGCATCAACAATAAAAAAAAATAATAATCATTTTTAAAAAGACTGAAAAGCTGTGTGGAACCTTTATCATGTGGTGTAACACTGGCAGAGACTTCCAAAACAGTTTTTTTTTTTTGCTTTGGAGAGCATTCAGATCTGCCTTTGCACTCGTCATGCAGAGCTTTGTGTGCTGATTTAAACGGTCAAACAAATAAGTTGTGTTGTCTCCTGTGATGGCAACAATTGCAGGACACTGTTGAGTACCTGTTTTTGTTTTTTCTGTAGCTGAAATATTTCCATACAACTGTTTTTTTCTCTTCGCAACCAAATCGTCAGTGCTTCCCTCCTGTTCCTCGCTCATCTTTCCGTGCACATGTGGAGTCAGCCTGTCAACAAACTCTGTGTTTTGTGAATAAAGTTTAAAAAACTTAAATTGGAGTTAATAATGATCTAGCAGACAGACTTATCTTGTTTATCATGGACAATGACTACTGAGTGAGTTTTTCTTATGTACCGAGCTGCAAAAAAGTTGTAGCATGATGTGCTTGAGTTAATTTGCTTTACTTCACATCACAGTGTCAATGCCGAAACAATAAATTGTGAAGCCCTAGTTCACTAAAAACAATTGTTCACCCTAAAAATGGATTGGTTAGAAAAACAACCAATTTAGTTGGTTAAACAGATATTGGTTACATTAACCAATATATTGGTCAGAAACTGACCAATTGGTTGGTTTTGCAAAAACCAATCTTATTGGTTAGCCAAACAACCAATGAAAATGGTAACCAAAAGTACACTTCACGAGCCCAACTGTTTGGCTGTCGTGTGTAGTAAATATAGTGGTTCCCAAAGTGGGGTCCGGGGCCCCCTTGGGGGACTTCTGGGGCCCCTGTGTGTGTGTGTGTGTTTTGTGTCTTTTTGTGGTCGTGTGTCTTTTTGTGGTCGTGTGTCTTTT
>OMNN01083110.1:0-12099 GCA_900302755.1 Chromis chromis | reverse complement strand
GATTTGACGCATTTATACACACACACACACACACACACACACACACACATATATATATATACATATATATATATACATACAGGTTTTAGATTTGTGCCTGGTCTAATGTGATCTAAATCCAAAAATCCCTTCTTTTGCATTTTTACAAGCGGAATAAATGTTTCACAAATCAGAAACTATGCAAAAAAGAAATCTTTAGCCTTTTGTAGAACAATCTAGTCCCGATTTGACCCGCCTATATATAGTGGTTTTAGATTTGGACCTGGTCTAAAGTGGCTTACATGTAAATACAAACATATAGAATAAGTTTCCCTGAGCTTTTTCTCTTAACTACCAAATCGGAAGCTAACTTTTTATAATTAAATGCTTAATATTGTTTTTTAGAAATGCTCTGAACCTCACCTCACCTACTGTAGCTTCCCTGAGTGACTTGACATGAGTGCAATACCATCTTTCACCACACTGGCTCACTTACGTTTACCTGCCATTAGAATCCAGAGAGGCGCTGTTTCGCCAATTTGACTGAAATCAATGAAAATTTAAGGAGGTGACCGACAACGACCCATATTCATTATATCATGTGATACGATAAATCTAATTAATTTGGTGCGTAAAACGGCTATAAAAGATTCAACGAAAAGGAGAAAGATGATCCGTTAGCTTCCAGGAAAAAAGCACGCCTGATAACATCACAAAGAAGAAGCAGTCTCTCTGTTTAACGATAACTTCAATGTATATTCAAGCAGCCCTTGTCCAAAACAAAACACACGAAGCCACACTAACGTAACTATGCTGCCACACGTATCTATCCTCTTCATGTTTGTTTTTTCTGTCCTGAAGGCTTAACTACGCTCATTTTCCTCTCGCAGCTAGCATGCTAACGCTAGCTAAGATGATCTGCCATTAGGAGTTAGTTATCTTCTTGAACCTCAGACTCCGGAGAAAAAAACAGGCCTGTGGCTGTTAACCGCGACCGACAGCTGTCTGTTACTATGAGGCTCCGTAATTAGTAATAATGAAGAAGAAGAATTAACGGGCTGACCCACTGACCGATGTTGTTGACATCCCTGCTGCACGCTGTTCGCCTCCCACCACGACACGGTTTGTCAAACGGAGGAGGAGGAGACAGCCTGGAAACCACTGCACATGCGCAGTACGGGTACGAAATGCTGCATTTACAGCTGGGAATTCAAAGTTTCTTCTGCCTGACCCGGAAAAATCTCAGAAAACAGCAGCAAAAGTCGGATTTGCTACTCGGCAGCACGACGATGAGGTTAGCTTCCGTTTCCTAGCCTTGACAGTTAAGGGAAAAGTTAAGGGAGAATGACGTCTTTCGTTTTTTACGCATTTTAAAGATGTAAAACCGTGTTAGAAACTGTAGGCAAACCCTTAATATTGTCTGAAACCCACTTTCACATTTATGAAAGCTTTATTCTATTTGTGAAAATACAAAAAAGGGACACTTTACAGCTTTTTTGCATGTAGCCCACATGAGACATGGTCCAGATCTAAAACCACTATATATAGATTGGTCAAATCTGGACTAGGTTATGCCAGAGAGGCTACTCTTAAAAACACAGTGTTGGATATGTGAAACATTTATTCTGTTTGTGAAAGTACAACAAAAAATTGTTGGTCCAGGTCCACATCCTAAACCAATATATATGTGAATCATTTTTGCATTTTCACAAATGAATAAAAGGGGTAACAAATCAGAAAAATGTGCTTTAAAGAGTCTTTAGCCCCTGTAGGGCAATTTGGACCAGTTTATATACAGTAGTTTATAATCTAAACCCAATCTAACGTGGTCTATATACAAAAGAAGCAGTGAAATCTCCATTTATTGCACATTCAAATAGACGTTTAACACATCTGAAACTGTGTTTTCAAGACTTAACAGCCTCTCTGGTATAATTTAGTCCAGATTTGACCAGTTTAGATGCAGTGGTTTTATACCTAGACCTGATCTAATGTGAAAAAGAAAAGCCATGAAGTCTCAGTGGGTTTCAGACACCATTAATGGTTTATTGAGAATGCCCTAGCAAAGTTTCAGGTCAATAAAATATAGTAAAAATGGAGAATCGGTCGCTCAGCACTGTAAGTTAAGTTTGTTGTCTTGGTAACTCGGGTAAGGTTGAGTCATTTTCACATTTTATGTTTGTACCAGAAACAGTGTCAGGATCTCTACACATTGAGGGCTGAAGACCATCCTACTTACACCATTTACAAGTTATTTCAGGCTAAAATGAATATAAAATGTGAGCCACAGTGCTCTAGGCAAAGTGAGGTCATCCCACTTTTTTATGTGTTCATTTCAATGCAGTGGTTCTCTCACTGTGTGCCTTCAGAAAGGCCTATTTATGATGATTTACAGCTATAATAATGTGTAAAGTTGTACCTGGGGAAAACCGTTTTATTAGTAATCTAGGGTGGCAGACCATTTAATAGTCCGGAAATGAGAGGCAGGTGCTGGTGAGAGGAAAAAGTGCACAGAACACAATACCCCAAATAATGTTGTCACTTCATTATTGAATTGTACCATCCTTGATGCTTTAGCAGTATTGCTGACCTGATATTAATGCTAACAAAGGATTGTGAATTGAATTGAATTGAATTGAATTGAATTGAATTGAATTGAACGCTGTACATCAAACTTGCAGTGGTCAAAATAGAGCTAAATTCAGGGTCCAACTTACCATTTATTTCAAGTGATGCTTTCAGGTGCTGCTCCTATCCTTGGAATTCCTCTACAACAAACCAACACATTTGGTTTACTGGGTGATTACAGATAGATCGTGTGATGTAGATGCCCTCTGGTGGTGCTGTTCTACATTGGAGTGGTGGTGATACCATTCAGATCTCAATGTGCTTATATCTGTTATTTTTCCCAGTTAACATGAGAGTCAACATGGTGCATTTGTTTTTGTTTTTAAAAAGTCTTTTTTTCATAAAAACATGGGATTACAGTAATTATGCTCGGAAATGTCTCACAGCTAGAAGGTCCCTGGTTTGTTTTCCGGCCTGGGATCTTTCTGTGTGGAGTTTGCATGTTCTCCCGGTGTCCGTGTAGGTTCTCACCAGGTGCTCCGGCTTCCTCCCACAGTCCAAAGACATGCTGAGGTTAATTGGTGACTCTAAATTGTCCATATAGGTGTGAATTTGAGTGCATTTGTTTGTCTGTCTCTCTGTGTGGCCCTGTGATAGACTGGTGACCTGTCCAGGGTGAGCCCTGCTTTCACCATAACTCAGTTGAAAAATGAAAAAAGAAACTGCATGAAAGTTGGACTGAAAACAGACTACTAAAAAGTGGGCCCTATTAGGATTATGTTTCCACAGAATCATACAAACTTCTGTTTTAGTCTCCTTTTTTTCAAACTAAATGGTTTTTTTTAAAGAGCTAAAATATTAAGTTAGTCGCTGGTTTGAAAAATGTGCACCAATTTCTACTGAGGTCATTTATATTCCTTTAACTGATTAATTTTGTGTATTTCCGAGGGTCCATGAAGGCAGCAGAAGAAATTGCCCCCCTGGATGTTGACGTCACTGTCTCATCCTGCACTGTTTCTCTGATTCTATGATGTCAGTGTGAATGTAGCTGTAACTGTTTGAATCAGCATCAGAGCTGCAAACACAAGGAATGTAAAAATGTGTTTGTTCAAAGAGATCTGCTGCAGAGTGATGAATATTACTACAAATTTCTAATAATAATGGTGTTGAATTGAAACTAATGAGGTGGTTAATGAATTCTAAACAATAAGCTATCAATAAAGGGAACCATGGGTGTAGGCTTTGTTTGAACATTGTGAAAATGTGAGCATTAAACACTTAATTTCCTGCATCCTGGAGATTTTTTATGCTCCAATTTGTGCATTTTTGTGAATTTTTTGCTTGAAATGTCTTTATTTATGGAAAGGAAAATCAGTGACAATTAAAGATTCAATGGAAAATATATACCGATCAGGCATAACATTATGACCACCCGCCTAATATTGTGTTGGTCCCCCTTATGTGGTCAAAAATGCTCTGAACCATTGGCAGAGGTGGAGAATTCTGGTCCTCGAAAGTAAAAATCCAGCATGTTTTAGATGTCTCCCTCTTCCAACACACCTGATTCAAATGATCAGCTCATCATCAAGCTCTGCAGAAGCCTGATAACAATCCTGACCATTTGAATCAGGTGTGTTGGAAGAGGGAAACATCTAAAACATGCTGGATTTTTACTTTCGAGGACCAGAATTCTCCACCCCTGACCATTGGGCATGAACAAGAGGACCTCTCAGGGTGTCCTATGGGGTCTGGCACCAGGACCTTGGCAGTGGATCCTTTGGCTACTCTGGGTTGTGCAGTGGGGCCTCTGTCCATCAAACTTGTTCCACTGCATCCTGTTGATGCTTGATCAGAATGGGGTCTAGGAAGTTTGGAGGTCAAATCAACATCTTGGGCCACTGTCATCCTCAAGATGTTCCTGATTGTTTGATGTTTTTGCCATGTGGTGGGGTGCATTTTCCTGTTGGGGTAGGCCAGTGACATTTGGGATTTCCATTTGCATGAGGGAGTGTGCTTGTTCTGGGCAATGTTTATTTGGGTGTCTAAGTCTCATCAACACAGATGCCAAAATCCAAGGTTTTCCAGCAGAACACCACATAGTACCGATATGATCAATGTTATTCACTTCACTTGTCAGTGGTCATAATGTTGTGGTTGATGAGTATATATGAACCTAATTCCACAATAGATTCAGTTGTTTGTTGAGCTCATGATTTGTATTTTGGGAGTAAAAAAAGACCCAGTGCTGAAGAAAAATGTGTCCCTCCAAAATCTATACCTAAGAGGGGAACAATTGGGTGTCCAGGATATTTATAAAACAAAATAAAAGAACTAGCATGGATTACTGAATTATAATGAATCAAATTAGAGATTTTGTCAAAGATATTTACAAATATTAAAAATAAAAATCCACTAAAGTAGTTTTTTCTGGTATGAAACATTCAAAGTCATGCTTCTCTTTTGTGTTCTCTTCCCCAAATGGACCAGCAGTGAATATCGGTGTGTACTGACACAACACTAAAACCTGTTTATGTAAGTTATACTATTTGCATATAACCACACTGTCAAATATGAAAGTTAAAAACTGTCTAAATGTTTGTTTCACAGAGTAGATGCAGACTAACTGCTGTGTCACTCTGCTCTGCTGCTATATTTAACACGACATCCTCTGCTATTTCTGGTGTTTTCTTCATCTCTTCTGTGTAAAAGCTCGGTGAGACGGCGTCAAACAGACGGGGGCATGAGCTTCTCTGCTTATAGCTTCAAACACGTTATTATTATCTCAAAACACGCAGGGATTTCTTTAAAGAGCAGTGTAGTCCGACAGATTGACACTTACTCGGTTTATTTATAAAATCACATGGTGTAGACCTGGCTCAGTGAATTTCAAAATGCAGTGTGTAGGAAGAGATACAAAATAGTACAATAGTCAACCATCACTGACATTTCTATACAGGAAGATAACAACATTCTCTACATTTTCAGCAAGTATCTTTGAGGAAAAAATAGAAAAAAAGAAAACTCCTTCTGACAACACTACCTGATAAAGGGAGCGGGAGAGTTATGGCTCCCGAAGGACTGTGCCCAAAGTAGAGTGGAGCGACCCAGTGAAACACACAAGTATAGCAGACGACGCCACATCCCAATCTCTCAGGACATCTTTATACACCGCGACAACTCGGAAGTTAAAAGGCACCACACAATACAAGTCACAAGGAGATTCTGCCACACATTTGTAATGCTGTAACCGACAAACTTTAAGGCGGATGTCATGTGCAAAAAACATCTTGAATATGTGTCACGTGTTTTGTTCAGTGTCCGCTCCAGTGAAGTGTGCTTTGATTCTTTCCTCTATGGCTGACGTCTTTAAAAAATATCTGAAATGTGAAAAGATTTAAAGAATGATTGCATTATCACTATGTTGCGTGGTATCACAGGCATATTCCAGGCTTCTGGGAGTGGCAAGTGAGGGGGGGAGGGAGTGCTGGAGGAGGCCTCGCTGTGGATTTAGTTCCTGTAGCTTTTACGTCCCTCTCCCTCCTTGAGAAAGGTCCATATGAGGGTGTTGACGATGTCAGGCTGGTCCTGCTGCAGCCAGTGACTGGCACCAGAAATGATGTTCAGACGGAAGTGGTTCCTAATGTAGAGACGACAAGCCTCGGCCATCTCCTGCTCCAGGAACGCATCCCGTTCTCCCCACAGCAGCAGCACCGGAGACCTGACGTGGTTGTGGCTCAGGGGGAGGGTGCTGAGGAAGGAAAGTAGGAAAATAAAACATATTTTAAAAGGGAAAATACACCCAATTCTGTAATAATGGATCATGAAGTCAATATCTACCAACAGAAAAAGCAGATTCCAACCAACATTGAAATGTATTTCACAAGTTAAAGATTTACCATAAAGACACCACTTGACTCTCCAGCTAGTGTGATCAACTGTAACACATGCTCTGCTACATGTGCTGCAGACAGTGCTAAGAGGATTGTAAACAATTTAGTCGGCATGTGCTCTGCTGGACAAACTATGAGATGATAATTCTCTAAATTATCCCAAGCATACTTTTCTGCATTATGTTCTCATCAGCCAATAAAAACAGCTGGCCCATATATCAATGAGGCTCCACAGAGAACTATGTGTCTAAATTAGAAATTGATGTTACCATTAAATCACTTTACTTTTATAACTTGTGCCTTTTGCTGAGTCCTACTAAAAATGGCATCTACAGACGGGTGACAAATTAAAGGAAAGCCAACAAAAAAGGGTGCATTACAACATTTGTACTACTATACCATATAGTACGGCAGAAAATATTTAGTACGTCCCAATACACAGTACAAAAAAACCCCAAAATACCCAGATGTCAGCGTGTTTGGCCAATCTGACCCTCAAACCTCTGCACAGTTACGTCACATACATATATCACGGTGTCTTGTGTGAGTGTAAACAAGTTTAAGGTGTTGAGAGTACATAGACAGATGACTGCAATAGTCAAAGTTTAAGGTGCATTATTATGACAAAGTAGTATGTCTCGATTGTGTGCATACTGCATAAAACAGTACAAACTTTGCGTGGGCAGCTGTCGTACGTATTTAAAGTAGAATGAAAAAGCAAGTGATTCTGACTGCAGCCAAAGTGTCTTAGTAAGTTGTTAGGCCAGTACATGCTGCCAGAACAGCTTCAGTGTATCTTGGCATTGGGCAATTTTCCACTGCAGGAACTTGTGGGCCGCTTTAGAGCACCTCTAACCTTTTTTGCATGTTCTGACCAGTGGAACCACCCCTGGAGAACCTCTTTCAGGGCTGTTTTCGGGGGAGGACGACTCAATGATGATTGGTCAAATTCAGACAGGACAAGAAGGGTCCTCTCGATGTGTGTCAATTGCAGTCTTCTTTCAAACATGGCCATCCACAATGTACGATTCACCTTATAGTCTAACATAACAAACCTGAACTGGAATTTCGTTTGGTAAATACTATTTGCTGCTGTTTTATCACACTTGGAGTTAACCGAGGATCCTGCACTGAGATGGAAACAGAAAGATGGAAAGGGCTTATTAGGCTCATTTGTGTAAACGTTCGTGCCAACTCAGGCTTGGCCCAAGTTCCTGCAGTTGAAAAGCTGCCTATTGCTTCTCCAAGGCTTTAAAATGCTACTGGAGGGATGACAACATTCTTCCAAAAGATTTTAACTCATTTGGTGTTTTGATGACAGTGGTGAGAATATTGTCTAACACTTTGGTACAAAAGCTTCAAGAGGTGTTCAGCTAGGTTGAAATCTGTAAACTGTGAAGCACAATGATTCAGATAATTTTCATACTTAAACCATTCAGTGAGCCCTCGAGCCCTAAGGAGGGACTGCAAATGCAAATGTTTCATCACTCAGAAAAACTTTATATTGATTTGCAGTAACCCTAACCCACGGGTGGGCAATCCTGGTCCCTGAGGGCCACTATCCTGTATGTTTTAGATGTCTCCCTCTTCCAACACACCTGATTCAAATGATCAGCTCATCATCAAGCTCTGCAGAAGCCTGATAACGATCCTGATCAGTTGAATCAGGTGTGTTGGAAGAGGGAAGCATCTAAAACATGCAGGATAGTGGCCCTCGAGGACCAGGATTGCCCACCCCTGCCCTAACCAATGGACCCAAACCCTGCCAGCAAATGCCCCCAACAGTGCCACCAGATCCCCTTCCTGTAGGGGTCATGAGTTTATTTTTTTTCCTTTAATTTGTCATCTGTCTGTATAGCTTTTCATGCAGTTATCAGCTGCTATGGTCCTAGAAAGGATGGTCGAGATGCAACGAAAGCAGCACCATTTAAAGCAGAGACACTTTAAATAAACCTCACACACCTCTGCTTTTTATTCTCCATCCGTTTGCCTTTTAAGAGGAGTGTAGACATGTCACGGTGAATTCAGCGTGACATGAATGTCTTATTTACAGCAGAGGAAGCAACATCAGTTACTGTGACATCAAGGTCCATTTGAAGAAAGAGTTCCTATTTATATTGCATCTTGTCTCTTTTGTTACTTGCCAACTTTTCTCTGTCAGCTGAACATTTAAAGTTTTTTTGGGATCCACGATTTCCTTTTTTTTTTTTTAAATGTTCCTTGTCTCTCTGCTGTCATTAAAATCAGCTGCAGTACAGCATCTGAATCTCAGCCAGCGTGGCCTCAGATAGACTCCAGCCCCAGGTCTCTGGACAGGATGAGTGCATATACGTATAAAATGGATGGATGTTGACCGTGTGTTTATCTATTTTTGCGTCCCCCATGCTTCGGTACAGTATGCGCTTGTGGAGAGACTAATTGGCCATGGGTCAGTGAGATTTCTTTTATGTAAGCATATAAAAGCTATCCTGAGATTACTCGTTGCTTGAGAAGGGAGCAGATGGCGCGTTCAGCCATGCATGTACAGCTCACATGTCAAAAATGCAAGCCTCGAGATTTCCTTTGATTTGATTTGTGCCGATCACTGTTGGCCAACTCGGTAGTCTGACATGTAAGAATAAAGCTGTCAGTGAAAGTGAATATTTGACAGTACTGTGGGGTTAATGAAGGTAAAGTTTTAGAATCATGTGGGCAGCAGGCCTAAAACTTCATTGTCAAAAAAAGCAATATAACCCTCTCATGTCACAAGCCAGCCTGGGTCGGATATATTAGCAAGACCATTAAAGTTTGAGGCACAATATTATGACAAAGTAGTGTGTTCCAATTGTGTACAACAGCGTGTACTTTTCAGGTAAGCTATAGTACATACTTAAAAGAAAAAGAAAAAGTAAGTGATTTGGAACACAGGACTTGCTTCTCCCCATCAACATGTCAACACTGAAAATGGAGTTTCTAAAAACACTTCACCCTGAAAGGAATTTAGTTAAAAGTCTGTTTGCAGTGACCTCAGACTGCATTTGTGTGGGTGAAGCTACATGTGGACAAGGCCTTCAGAGCTCTGACAGTAGAAGGTGCAACAACATTGTGTATCTCTATATTAGGTCTGCACAATAATGGAAAAAAAAAACTGGCATTGCGATATTTTGTTTTTCTGCAATAGGAGAGATGAATAACTCTATTTAAAAAGAATGAATCATCCTTGGAGATTTTGTAGGGAAGAGCACCTGCATCGAAAATAAAAAATAAAACAAACCTTTCTGATATGGTGTAAGAATAGTTTGTTGCTGTGGATGTTATTCAGATCTTCTCTTGCAGATTAGTCATAGGAAATGAGAAATGTGTGAGTTTTCGTTTTGTATGAAGCAGCAAACAAAGTTGTAGCATGAAGTGTTAATTATGAGTTAATGCCTTAATTTGCCGTACTTCACATCGCACCTCCTGCAGTGTGACTATACTAGTAGTTTATGCACATTGTAATATTCATAATCTGCATAATACTCTGTGTATAGCAAAGTTCACGGAAAGCACACATCATGTAACATTTAAAGTGACTTTGCTATCACACCGTGCATTAACCAACCATGTTAATGGTTGATGTATAATATTTTATGTTTTATAACTATTAGGCAGTGGTGGATTGTGCTGTATATCTGTACAAATTGGACATACTTGTACTTTCACTTTAGTGTTTTCATTTCATACCTGTGTCCTTTTTACTCCAATACACAGGCCATTTCTCTAGACGTTGTCAATGCAATTACTACATTCTACTTAATGTAATCAAATGTTTCTTCCACCACAGACATTTGTAAATCCCTTAATAAAATTTCAAAAGAATCTTTGACACAGTCTGTCTTGGTGTGAGTAGATTTCCCACCTGAAGACATTCCTGTAGTAGTTGAGGGCTCCCGTTAGAGCTCCCGGCTGTGACAGTGCATACAGATAGGCCTCCAAGTCCTCCGCAGTGAGCCATCGGCCCTTCCTCCCGATCCCCGTGTTGCGGCTGGTGAACAAAGCCTTCAGAGCCTACAGCGGAGACAGCAGCAAACACTAGGTGAGTAAGTGCGGTCGGTACAATTTGATCTAGACAACATTTACAGAAGGACGTCTGTGTCCCTGTAACATGAGTCAGAAGGGTGCTTCAGTGGTAAAATCAGCTCTGATGACCTTCAGTCGCAGCTCTGCTCTCTGACTTATGCTGGCTCGACAACATCGCATGCTGTGCTTCTACTTCTGAAAACTCCAGCACGAGCATATGGCTGCACTCGTACAATTAATTAGCAAAAGCCTGGGTGAATATTTCTGAGAGTAAATGAATTATTTTTTAATAAAAAAATGTTACAACGGCTAAATCATCTAAAAAAAAGGAGCCATTTAAATTTAAAAATTAAATAAGTAGTGCAACATTTGATGAAAATAGATTTATTTGCTTTCTATAGATATGAAATTATAGCCAAGAGCCTATTTGCTTGGTGTAAAACCAAAAAGTAGTGGTCGTACAGGGAGGGTTTGTATTAATTAACGAATGAGACATTATGCATTAATTATTTGTTAGAGCCAGACAGAGGCAGGCCAGCTGGTTAGCCTTTGTTCCAGTCTTCATTTTAAGCTAAGCTAGCTGCTGCTACTGCTACATATTTAATGGACAGATATAAGTGTATAACTGTGTGGGCTCACTTCTCACTGCAATATAAAGTCCTGCACCTCTATGGAAACAGCACAACCATGGTAGAGAAAACTCTAACATGTAATTTGTGCAGTATGACGCAGTTATCATTTTTTATTTTACAAAATATTTTGCCAAAATTGGAATTAATATGTACAAAAACTCCCCACAGCTGTTACCAGTACTGGATAAATAGTGACTCTAGTGACGCTACAGATATTTAACAACTTACTTTTTGTTTGTTTTCATATTTGTCTATGATTTACTAGGGGTAAACACAGCCTGCAGTTCAGCCAAATACTCCCTGAATTTTAGTCATGTAACTGTTTTTCACACTGTTGTTGTTCCTTAATCAATAAAGTTATTTTGTGTTTGAGCTAAAGAGCACACTATTTTTTTTTTACTGAATCTGATTAGTACAAATGATTATTTTTGGGCTCTTGAAAAATAGAGTGATTTGGATGAAAAGCTTTGATTTTAAGCTTAGAATTAGTTGAGACTTCCGATATAACCGCATGTCACTGATTAGTAGTTCAAGTAGTTCAGGAAAAGTTGAAAATATAACAATTCTTTCTAGTTTTTACAGTTTCTGGCTCTGCTGAATGGAATGAATGGTGGGGTTCTGATGGTAAAATCAAACCATTTGTAAACCTATAATGTGCACCTCTGAAAAGATGATAAAGAATGAATGATATCACTAAATGTACGTAATATAAATACAGTAAAGCTGCAAAGACGTGAAACTCCACATTAACATCTAATCATTTTCAAAATAAGCTGCCAGTATATAATGACTTAATCATTTTGTTTACTACAATAATCTCTCTCATTCCCAGCAGGCTATATTTAGACTTCCCACTGATACGAACGCTAAAAATAAACCGACACTGTAATAATGTGCAACATACACCAATGCACAGGCACATAAACACGGATGGAGGTGCACACAGTAACACAAGCGCACACAACCTTGACCTTGAAACCGCTTAAGCCCAC